>PVJS01001266.1:72444-101766 GCA_004027185.1 Glis glis
AAGAAGGAAATCAAATCCCAAAAGATACCTGGAAATGCAAGACTTTTTTTTTTTTTTTTTGCAGTACCGGGGATTGAACCCAGGGGCATTCTACCTCAGGGTTACACCCCAGCCCTATTTTTTATTCTTTATGTTGAAACAGGATCTCACTAAGTTGTGGAGGGCCTCACTAAGTAGCTGAGGCTGGCCGTGAACCCCGATCCTCCAGTCTCAGCCTCCCAAGTACTGGGATTACAAGTGTGCACCACCATGCCCAGCTTGCAAGACTTTTTTACAGCTTTATTGGGGAATAAATGACAAATAAGATTTATATTTATTTATAGTATACAGTGCAACATTTTGATAAATGTATACATTGTGAAAGGATCACTATAGTCAAGTGAATTAACATATCCATCACCTCACATAATTTTCTCTTTCCCTTTCTTTTGGTACTGGAGATTGAAACCAGGGGCATTCTACCTCTAAGCTACATCCCCAGCCCTATTTTATTTTTTATTATTCATTTCTTATACTTTAATTGGTGCATTATAGTCTCACATCATAATGTAGTTCACAGTGATAGTGACATACATGCACACAGCATTTGGTGGACTTTCCCCCGGCTCCCTCCCCACTCCCTGATTCCCCATATAAGATATCAAGATTGGCATTGGTATTCTCACATATGTACATGTCAGTGGAAGTGTTTACTTCAGTAATTCTCCCCCCGCCCACCTCACCCTCCCCAAAACCACCTCCCTTGCTCCACTGGAGTTTCTCCTCCATTATCTAAAGTCCCTCAGGTATCCTGATTACTCCCTAGCTTCCGCATATGAGAGAAAACATATGACCCTTCACTTTCTGTGACTGGCTAATCTCACTTAACATAATATTCTCCAGGTCCATCCATTTTCCTGCAAATGACATAATTTTGTTCTTTATTGCTGAGTAGAATTCCATTTGGTGTATATTTTTTATTTTGAAACAGTGTCTCACTAACTTGCCGAAGTCGCTAAGTTGCTGAGGCTGGCCTTGAACCTGCAATCCTGTCTCAGCACTCACTTGCTCTTGCGTTCTCTCTCTCTCTCACTCTCTCTGTCTCTCTGTCTCTCTCTGTCTCTCTCTCTTTTCCTCTCTCCTCTCTCCTCTCTTTCTGGTAATGAGAACATTTAAGATCTGTTCTCTTAGCAAATTTCAAGTGTGTATTACAGTATTATTAACTATAGTCACTATGCTGTACAGTAGATCTCCAGAACTTATTCATCCTACCTAAATCAAACTTCGTAGTCCATGATAACCATCTTCCTTTCCCACCCTTCCATTTCCTGGCAACGATCATTCCACTCTACTTCTCTGAGTTAGGCTTTTTCAAATTCCATATATCAGTGAAGTCATGCAGTAGTTTTCTTTCTGAACCTAGATTATTTTGCTCAGAATAATGTCCTCCAGATTCATTCATATTTTTGCAAATGATATGTTATCCTATTTTTAAGCAGAATAATAATTCATTGTATATTTATGTCACATTTCCTTTTTTTTTTTTGCGGTACTGGGGATTGAACCCAGGGGCGTTCTACCTCCGCGCTACACCCCCGGCCCTATTTTTTATACTTTATTTTGAAACCGGGTCTCACGAAGTTGCGGAGGGCCTCACTAAGTAGAGAGAGAGAGAAAGAGAGATACAGGGAGAGAGAGAGAGCTGAGGCTGGCGGCGAACCCGGATCCTCCGGTCTCCACCTCCCAAAGTACTGGGGATTACAAGCGTGCGCCACCACACCCGGGCCCGTCACATTTCCTTTATCCACTCATGTATTAATGGACATTAGGCTGACTCCAAATCTTGGCTATTGTTATGTCCCTAAGAAAAATAAATCATAGGAACTTTGATCTGCACCTAGTTTGGATCTTAGCATCCAGGTATATCACCAATACCAAATTTGAAAGATTAGTTGTCATTTCATGTTTAAAATTCATCATAAACTTAATCACCTCACAGGCTAATCCTAGTGTGAAATCTTAATGTATGAAAATGAAATAATTAAGGTTTTGTTCATCTGCATCATTTACCATCTGAAGACTTTGAGTAAATCATTACTCGAGGTTTGTTACCTATAAAATGTGGATAGAATTACTAATTATATAGAGTTGCTATTAAAATCAAATGCAATAATGAGATAATGGACTAATATGAATGCCTGAAGCTGAGTGTGGTGGGTGCATCTGTAATTCCAGGGACTCAGGAGACTAAGGCAGGAGGGTTGCAAGTTATAGGCCAGTCTGGGCAACATAGTGAGACTCAGTCTCAAAAACAAAAATACCCAATAAAATGCCCGATACAAATAAATGACCAAAGGAAGAGAAGGCCTGACCTCTTCACAAGCAGTGATTTTTGGTTTTGTTGTTGTTGTTGTTTGTTTGTTTGTTTGTTTGTTTTATTTTTTGACCTGGGGATTTAACCCAGAGGCTTTCTACCTCTGAGCTACACCCCCACCCTACCCCCTTTTCTTGTGGTACTGGGATTGAACCCAGGGGCATTCTACTTTTGAACTGCACCCCCACCCCTTTTATCTTTTGTTTTGAAACAGGGTCTCTCTAGGATGCTGAAAGTCTTGCTACATTGCTGAGGCTGTCCTCGAACCTGCAATCCTCCTATCTTAGCCTCCCCGGTACTGGGATTACAGGCACGGGCCACCATGCCTGGCCCCCATCCCCCTTTTTTATTTTGAAACAGGGTCTTGCTAAGTTACTGAAAGTGTCGCTAAAGGCAGAGGCTGGCCTCGAACTTGCAATCCTCCTGTTTCAACCTCCCAAGTACTGAGGTTACAGGTGCGTATCACCACACCTAGCTATGTTCTTTTTGAAAGCAGAAGCAAGTGCCCCTCATGCCCATCTTGCCTCACTCCAGGCTGTGAGCATTGGAGCTTAATATAGATCACAACAGCTAACTGACTTTTGTCCTGAAAGGTAAGTCAAGAGCTCAAAGAAACTTTCAGAAATAAAAAGATGTTTTGTTTCATTTTCAGTTAGATAACTAGGTCTAGTACAGTGGAGAAATGGGGAAAATTTTTGGTACTCTTTTCTACAAAGTTTCTCTAAAATGATTAGCATTAATGAATAGATGAAATTTCATAAAAATCAATGATCATTATATTAATTGTTTCTAATCTCTATTTTCTTTTTTTGTTTTTTTGCGGTACTGGGGATTGAACCCAGGGGTATTTTTACCTCTGAGCTACACCCTCAGTCCTATTTTTAATTATTTATTTATTTATTTATTTTGCGGTATTGGGGATGGAACCCAGGAGCATTCTACCTCCGAGCTACACCCCCAGCCTTATTTTTTGTTCTTTATTTTGAAACAGGGTTTCACTAAGTTGCGGAGGGCCTCACTAAGCAGCTGAGGCTGGCTGTGAACTCAGATCCTCCGGTCTCAGCCTCCCAAGTACTGGGATTACAAGCATGCGCCACCACGCCCAGCTCCTAATCTCTATTTTCTATAATAGGAAAAACAGAACTTACAAATGTAATGTAAAAAAATAGATGAATATGCTATATATAAAAGACTATAACACCTCTTCTACCAAACATAAAGCCCCTGTCTTGGTTTCCGTAATACATTAAAATGTATTACAGAAATAAAACTCACTTTGCATTGCAAAAAGAGAAAAAATATTGTTTTTTATTTTGTATTTTCTGTTGCCCATTCATTGAATTGGTATCAAGAAAGAAAAATCTTAAAAGATATGAAAGTCAACTCCCTTAAGGAGCTATTAAAACAGGGCCTCTAAAGAGTATCCTGACCACACCTTCCCCCCCAGATCATGGGCACGGGATCGCCAAGCACACACTCTTCCACAGGACTCTCTAGACAAGTCTGCTTCACCGGAGGAATCCCCATGATCAGCGTGACAGAACAAAGAGAAGGCAGGCAGCCATGGGTGCCTCTGAGATTAAGACCCTAGTGAGATCAGCAGCAGACCTGAAGGTGAGGAAGAAGGGGCTAACCAGGACATAAGCGAGGTGACATGTAAGAAAGCATCCCAAGAACTTCGGGGCACTGATCTGAGCCTTTGCCACAGCTGTCCTACCAGCTGTGTGGACATTCATCTCCCTGTGATGCCTACACAAAGAGACAATCAGCATCCTAGAGGAAACATGAAAGGCAACCAACTTTCTACAGTGAGCTGAAATACAAAATGATAGTGAGTGCCAGCTTGAAAGGAGGTTGGGAATGCTGCTGTTTGCTTGGAAAAGACTGTAGGACTTCAAGCCAATGTTGACTGTAAATAGTAAATTGATTATAAACTTCCCCAGAAAACTCCAGCTATAGGCCTTCTGCTTCAGCCACAAGTAGGTGAGGTGACCTTCTTACAAGAGAAGACACTGAAGAAAGTGCAATCCACAGGCTGGCCTGGCCTGCCAGGGCCCAGAAGGCACTGAGATGGCACAGTCAATGGTTGTTCTGGTAGAATACCCCTGGGTTCAATCCCTAGTACTGCAAAAAAGTAAATAAATAAATAAAAATTTTAAAAAAAGGAAGAAACACATAGTCAATGTATTCGCAGAGAAAACTTGATTAACTGCAGAATTTAGAAAAATGTGATACTTTCCATGCAAAACATAAAAACCCAGTTTTGACTTGAGGAGTGTATGAAAATAAAGCACTTTGCATTGCTTAGAGAGCAGTAGCTCTGGTTTCCATCCTGTTTTCCATGTTACCTACTCATTTTGTTTCAAAACCAAAGAAGAGCCAGGCGTGGTGGCGCACTCTTGTAATCCCAGTACTTGGGAGGCTGAGACAGGAGGATCACAGGTTTGAGGACAGCCTCAGCAAGTAGTGAGACTCTTATCAACCTACTGAGAACCTATTTCAAAAATAAAAATAAAATAGGGCTGGGGGTGTAGCTCATAGGTAGAATGCCCCAGAGTTCGAAAATCCCCAGTACCACAAAAAAAAATCAATAAATGAGGATACGGAATAAAAAATGTAATTTTACTCAAAACTTCAGTTAATTTTACTGTTGCCAACTACCCAGTTTAGGACATGACTAGATCTCTCTCCCATGTCATGGCATCTAGAATCTCCAAGCACACACCATCTTCCACCGAATTTTCTGACAATTCTGACTCCTTATAACAATTAGGGTAGAGTAGAGATAAGTGTAGGTAGCCAAGAGTTTTGCAGAGATGAAAACACTAGTAACCTCTGGGGGGAGGGGAGTTCATTTGGAGATGATGAAAAAGGAGCTAGCAAAGAAATAACCAACCAGATAAAGGCTATATATAACAAATACAGCCAACATCATACTGGATGGGGAAAGCCGAAAGGGTTTCCCTTAAGATCTGGAACAAGCAGGATGTCCAAGAAGCAATTAGGCAAAAGAAAGAAATAATAAAACATAAAAAAGGAAGAGGGGAACTAAACATATCCCTGTTTGCAGACCATATAATTCTAAATAGAGAGAAACCTAAGGAGCCCACCAAAAGACTAGGAGAACTGATAAACAATTTCAGTAAGGTTGTAGGATATAAAATTCACATCAAAATCAGTAGTACTTTTATACACCAATAACAGACTTGCCGAGAAATAAATAATGAAAGCAAGTCCATTCACAATAACTATAAAATAAAATAAAATAAAATACCTAGGAATAAATGTAACCAAGGAAGTCAATGATCAAAAATTATAAAACACTGATGGAAGAAATGGAAGACACAAACAAATGGAAAAACTTTCCATGTTCATAGATGGAAACATTATTGTTTAATTATCTACGTTACCCAAAGTGATTTACAAATTCAGTGTAACCCCCATCAAAATACCAATAGTTAACTGGGTACAGTGATGTGCCCCTGTAGTCACAGCTCCTCTAGAGGCTGAGCCAGAAGGATCACTTGAGTCCAGGAGTTCAAGGTCAGCCTAAGCAACATATCAAAACTACATCTCTTTAAAAAAAATTCATGGCATTCTTCACAGAAATAGAAAAAAAATCCTTAAAATTCATGTGGTCACAAAAGATCCCAAATAGCAAAAAAAAAAAAAATAAATAAACAAGCTAAAGACATCACAGTGCCTAATCTTTAAACATACTATGGGATTTAGTAAGCAAAACAGCATGGTACTAGCATAAAAACCAACATGTAAACCAATGAAATAAAATTAGAATTCCAGAAATAAATCCACATATCCACAGCCACGTGTTTCTTCACAAAGGCATCAAAAACATATACACTGTAGAAAGCAGCCTCTTCAATAAATGGTACTGGGAAAACTGGATATCTATATGCATAAGAATAAAATAGTATCCATAACTCACACCATATACAAAAATCAACTCAAAATTAATCAAAGACCTAAGTGAAATCATATCCCTGAAACTATGAAAATGCTAGAAGAAAACACAGGGGAAATACTTCAAGACATCAGTATAAACAGTGATTTTTTTATAAGACCCCAAAAGCACAGGCAACAAAAGCAAAAATAAACACATGGGAATATATCAAACTAAGAAGCAACCCAGATAGCAGCCCAAGCTTTCTGCATGTCGGTCCACCCAAGACAAAGTGCCCATAGGTTCATGCCAATACCAGTTCTCGGTGGGGCACATACCTCACCACTATCTTTCTGTTAGGAGGAATTTCCATATGGGACACTTGTGGCCATGCATCAAAAGGCAATATGTTTTGAACTCAGACAGATTTGGGTTTACTTCCCAACTCAACTAGTTAGTAGCTATCTTCTTAGACAAGTCAACCTCTCTGAGCTTTGATTTCTTCTCTATAATAATCATATTTACCTCACAGAGCTATATGAGGCTAAGAGAAAATAAGTAGCCTGTTCCCTTGGTGATTTCTCTCCACAACCATTCCTTTCATAAAGTCAGAGAGCACCTGAAGTCCATTCATTATTCACAGTTTACAAATCCACAATGAACTGGGTTTCTGCTTCTAGAGAAAGGTGGTCAGTTCTGAACAATTCGAGTCTCTGGAAAGCATGAATAAAGATGAGAAGCATGATGAGAGGCACTCTAAGTCCTTTAAAAACCCACAGAAGTCAAAGATGTAGAAGAGTAGGTGGAATTTAGAAGAGATCTTTCTGTGTAATATCAATATGTTTAACTCTTGACATACCATTGCCCCAACTATGAAAGCATCAAAATTGAGACAAATATTTTTCTGTATTTAAAATAGGTCAGAAATGCTACCAAACAAATTAGGTATGTACCTCTGTTTAGATACATCATTTGCAGACAATCTGTATACACACCCACTCATTTGCCCTGGGCCTCTTCCTCCTTCCTGTTGAACCATAGCAAATTTACAGTCATGCTCCTTTTCCAGACCGGAGGTACCCACATAGCTATAATCCACTGAACAATCAAGCTGTTGGGAGGTGATGTTGACCTCACACCTCCCCCGCAAACAGGTATGGGAAGGAGGGTATAAAGAGAGATACCCTCTGTTGTCCATTCCCTCCATCAGCTCCCCTTCCTTTCCCCTTTCCTTACCCCCTTAACCCAGATGGCCTCCGTGTTGATTTCCATGTCAGGGAAATTCTCGTGCACACTTGGAATTTCTTTTCACACTGTTTTTCCTCGTGTGATAAACTGGCCATGGGCTGTTCTCTTGCAGAGCGGGGTATAACTGTACCTTTCCTTAGACCATAATATCCAAATCCCTATGGAGTTCTGTCAAACCCCACTTCCCCCTTCTGATACAGAAATTCTTCTTACCAGGTTCTTGTCTAGTGTAATCGACGAATGAGAGTCACCAAACAGAAGGACAAGTTTAAGAGTATGAAAGTTTTATTTTTAAAGCCAAGAAAAATAGGAAATAATAGTACTTAGAAAGGAAGAAGAAGAAATATTTAGATGGACAAAGAAGGTGAACTAACTGAGGGAGTTGGGAGGGGGGTGGAGGGAAACACACTATAGCACATGATGTACATACACAAACTTACAAGACTCAATCACTATCCGGAGCATGAAAGGAAGGGAAGGGGGAGGGAATAGGGTGGGATTGGAGGGAGGGCTAAATGAGCAATGTGTGCATGTATGATGTTCATACCCTGACATATATCAAAATGTATAATTACAATGCACCAATAAATGAACATAAAAAATGTTCTAAAACTAAAAAAAAAAAGAAAAATAGGAAATAGAAAAGCTTCCCCACACCGGAGAGGGGAGAAAGAGTAGCCAACGCTTGCTAGGGGCCTAGGGGCTTATATCCTCTTTTGTGACTCCTTTGTCTCCTTTCCTCTCCCCTCCTCTCCTTCTTGGTGACATGCATTTAGTCCTGTATGTTTTCTTTCTTGCTGGTCATGAGCAGTCAGGTTGCAGTGGACTTGCTAATCTAATCTATAGGTTTGTTTGGACAGACATCAGTAAGCACATTGTTTGTAGTCAGCTTTGGGAGCTGCATGTAGACACATTGTTCAAGGCTGGTCTCAGGAACCATAACTCTATATTACACAGCAGTCTGAGAAACAGCACTATCCACATTACTCAAGGCCAGTCTGACTTTCATCTCCTTGTTCTCATTTTATTAACCCTGTGTCTCCCAGGGTCCTCAATCCCTCACTGCCTAGCTGTTTCTAACTCCTCACTTCTATTCCCACACCCAGAAGGAATAGGAGGCAGGGAATATAAAATCTGGGGGGAAATCCCAATGGACTTTGCCATGCTTCTCACCTCCTCAACCCTCTTTGAGAAGCAGTGGGCTAGACTAGTGGATCTATATCCAGCTTTGCTTGTAAAATAGAACATTATTGAAAATTTTATTTTAAATGCTTTCAGTAAGCTTCAATTTCACCTGGAGACTCTGGCATTTGAAGCAATCTTAAAAATTACCTTCAAGTCATGTTTTAAAAGATTGTCTCCTCCAAGTAATTCTTCCTCCCTTCCTTCCTTCTTAAAAGACAACTGAAAATGGCTCATCAACAGGGAAACCCAAAGCTATACATAATGAAGTGAAATTTAAGCAATTAAAAAAACTTTCAAAATTCTTGAAATTTTAAAGAGTTTTCATTTAGTTCTTATAGGAATTGTTTCTACTTTGTCATCATCTTTGTATTGCCCTATTCTTTCCACAAGTAGCAGCATTCAAAAGAAATTTTAAAATAGTTTCTTCTTTAATGCTACTACTCTTCCATTTTAAAAATATCATATAAATTTCAGGGCCTAAAAGCCCAGAGTCTCTGTAACACCATGATATTCACTTCAACTCAGGAAACTAGGCACCCACAAGGTTTTTATATCCTTGCCCCCTCTTGTGTATACATCAGCAGCCCTGGGTGGGCCTTTAAGCTGGACACATGCTGCTTCAGGCATCAGTTTGGATATTTTCTTCTTGTCCTAGAAAATAAAGCTGGGCACGAGGCCACTCTCTCTGTATGTCTTTCTACCCACCTTGTGATATGTGGGAAAAGAACCGGAGTTTAGAATCAGAAGACTTTAGCTGGAGCCCTGGACCAATCCCTTCCTAGTTCTACTATTATGAACCATTTATTTTACTTCTTTGTGCCTCCATTTTCTCAACTATATAATAAAAATAACAATATCTACACTACCAAGCACTACCAAAGAGGTTGTGATGAGTCTATAAAATAACATGCAAAGATGCAGTTCATACAATATTGGGCTCTTAGCAATCAAAAGCTCAATCGCATGTCCCTGAGTTAAAGCTACTATAGTGAATGTTTCCTAACATAATTCAGACATTGACCTGGCAGCCACCCTTCGCTTCAGAAAGTGACTCTTCTTACCAAAGAGCTTTAGTACCCTTCCTTTTCCTGCAATAGGCAGAGAATAGAGGGAGATATAGGATATAATATATATATATATATATATATATACATATGTATATATATATATGAGGCCTATAAATTATCATGTCTTGAAAAACACAAACAAAAAAATGTAACTTCTGGTTAATAAGTCCTTCATGGTATGTATTTAGCAAAGTATATTTAAACTAAAGGGGGAAAAAAACCTCCAAGTCTTTACAGCATTGCTAAAATGGACTTTGGGCAAGTGCCTAAGCAAATATTCAAGACTTTCTTCACAGTCTTAATACAAAGACAGCACATCCAACTCAGATGAGGAAAAAAATGAAGACAATGCGAAGTCACCAAGAAATGAATGAGCAGAACCTTGACAATTCTGTACAAGAAAAAGAATTCAGACAAAACAGAGGAAAGGCTGTCCACTTACATTTCTTAGTAAGGATAAACTGGATGTTAACATCAGAACCCCCATCTGTCCTTTAGAAAGATAGACTGATGGATAGATAGATGGATGGATAGATGGGCAGACTGTACATGTTGTGCATACTTACAAGCATGTGCTTTTATTGATTACAAAAGAAATATATTCATCATAGAAAACTTGGAAAATGTGAAAAATATTACTCAAAATTTTCTACCTAAAAATAATTGCTGTTTAATTTTTTATTTATTTCCCTTTAGACTTTTCTTTCAAATGTATATATTTTTATAAAAATTGGTATCATACTACATATGCATATTTTTGTTTTTTTACTTAGCAGGTCATATAAAATGTTCTTTGACTATTAGAGGGTAAGTACATACTGGTTTATCATAATGATATGCTATTGTACATATTTATGGTAAAGCATAAGTTATTCGACTAAAGTTACAGAGACTAAAACACAGTGCCTTAAAGAATGGAAATGTTTGTTTCTCATGAACAGTTCTGGGGTTCAGGCATAAGCAATCCAAAACTGGTGTGGCAACTCTACCCATACCAGGAGCCATGTAGCCAATTCCAGGTGGGTAAATAACTCCATTATCCCCCAAGCAGTCATTTCAGTTGCATGGTCCAAGATGGGCAATCATTATATCAGCATTCTAGCCAGCCCACAGTAAAAAAAAAAAAAAAAACAATAGGAAAGGGGGGGAGGACCTATACTTACACTCTGTTGTCAGAACTTGATCACATGCCAGTATAGCAGCTATTCATAAGAAGCTGTAAAATACAATTAGCTGTCAAAATTCTGGACAGATAGCAATTTGATTACTAGGGAGGAGAGGAGAAAGAACAGATACTGGGGGACCCTTGAGGGATTCCGCCACTCATTTAGAGTTCTTATGACACAGTGTACATTAATCACTCTCAGTAATACTTTTGTCTCTTAATCTTAAGATTTTAATATGACAAATACCTCCAGGTTTTATACTATACAATATGGATTTGGGCAATGCTTACTGAATATTGCAGTCAAGATTCTGACAGCCAGAAGAGGAAAGGTGAGGCAATTTGTAAAATTTGAAGACTGATTTATTTTGAGGTATGTAAATACTACATAAGCATTTTATAAATACAACATAAGCAGTTCATTTTTTAAAACTATATAAGTATAAATAATTCTCAATTCCCATTTCAAAACATGTCAACATCCCATCTTCAGACTCTTTTCCTCTGGAGCCATCATCCTGCTGCCCCAAACTCAGGAACAGTGTTCTTCTTCTGGAGAAGAATTGTGCTGTGCACAAATGAATAAACCACTGACAAAATTTCACCCAAAGTCAAGCACTCCCACTAGGAGTCCAGTGGCTCCTCTTGGCTTTCTACTGAATTCTGCATCACATGGTGAGGTACAGTATCTTGTAAATGTGCACTCAGGTGGTGTTAATTTCACTATTTGGAACTTGGTTTTGATCTTAGGCTAGCTCTCTGAATCTTAAGATCCTTGAGACCCTTCTGGATTTGACTTCTTTAATACTAATCACTTCCTTCCACCTATCACCTCTGATCCTTTCTTGCTTTCCAGATCTAGCCTAGAAATTCAGTGCTAGGGTTTCTTGATAGTAATAGCTCAGTTACTGTCAGCAGTAAGTGTGAGGACCCTTCCTCTGTATTGCCCAACAATGTATACTACTTAATTCCTCCTTTCTCCTTCCTTCCTTTTTTCTCTGAAACCTTTTCCCCCCTTTTCTCTTTGCACACCCTTGCTATGCTTTAAGTCAGTCTACTATCTCTCAATGACCGCATACCTATTGCTAAAATCTTAGCCAGAGCTCCTTAATTAGACCAAAAAAAATAATCATATGTTCCAGAACGTGTTCCTTAAGTTGGAGGAACTTCCCATTATACTTCAGTAGCTTATGGAACAATGTGGTGATTTCCATTATCTAGGAATGCAATGGCCATAAAAATACATGATAAGTAATACTTCAAACAAGTCCCTTACAGAATGTACCTTATTTTAAAATATTGGCAAAACAAAGTGAAGAATTAACTGAAATAAGGAATCAAAGGCTTAGGATATAAATAAACAATCACAAAAATAAATTCTTCAAACCACTGTAAAAACTGCTAACACAGAAAACCTTGCTCCCAATCACAAAAATAAACTCCTCAAACCACTGTAAAAACTGCTAACATAGAAATATCTTGCTCCCAATCACAAAAAAATAAATTCCTCAGATCATTGGGAAAACTTCTAACAGAAAACCTTGCTCTCCAACCAGGAGGTGACTCCAGCTGAAATTCCCCTATTTTTTGAAACAAAGAATCTTCTTTGCTCTAATTCTCAGTTTAGGATGTGTGAAAATGATGACAGCAGAATGTCCTGGAGGGTAAAGAGCAGAAATAATTATACAAATGGTCCTCAGTCCCAAACCCAATCTTACAGAAGATGGGAGATAACACAGCGGCGTAGCAGTTGAATATGGAATGTAGAGGATGAGGAAATAGGTCATCAGTTTCATGGCACCTATGTGAGCTTTCGTCTGGGGATTCCAAAAGCCAGTGGAATTTCTCTGCATCTTCCTTATATGTCTCCTTAAGGAATATATTAACAACGAAGCAGAAGTCACATTAATGATAAACTGGAGCAATGAGTTCAAGACCAAAGAGGTCCCCAAAGACAAGATGCCCTCGTTGAGGTCAAATACTGTACTATTTCTCTTATCCACAAATTCAGGTAACTGTGACAGCTGTCTGAACACAAGATACAGGAGAGTGGTGAAGGCAGAAGTCAGCACACAGGCCAGCAGCAGTCTGGTGATCTTTAAAGAGATATTCCGTTTCAGCAGGAGAAACAGTGAGTGTTGGAAGTTAGTAATCTTCACACAGTACAAGCTGTTGAGCAAAGTCACAAACCAGAGACTGCTGGATTCTAAAAACCTCCAACACAACACAAAAAGTAAGGAACTGTGGAGTGACTTTTCAGCATTTGAAGATAAAAAGTAGAAATTGCTCAATAGAAACAATCCCAGCATAAGAAATCTGGTGATGCCCAAGCTGAATAGGATCCTATCAGAAGAGGAGACTCTATGGCTTTTGGCCCAAGTCTTATAAATAATCACTGTAATGAATAGATTCATAATGATTCCTACAAAATTAAGAATAAGCGAGGCAATAACAATAAATAAATAGAGCACCTGAAGAAGCATCTTTACTCAGTGAGAATTCAGAAGTTGTGTTGCCGATGGTGGAGACAGGAGAAGTACTGAAACGCATAAGTAGGCACCAGTATCCAGGCCAGGAAGGATGCCTCCTTTTTTATTTTTCCCCAGCCCGACAAATGAGCCATTTGTGGTCTTAGAGCCAGCTGCTTTTACTGAGATGCAAATCTTCCAAGTATTGCATTACTATTTCTTCATTCCCACACTTTTTTCCTTAGAAATACCTAATTAAAACAAGCTTGGGTGAACCTGGGAGTCCATTCCTCCAAGAGCAGGAGGGGTAGAGGGAGGAGTTGCAACAGGTTCCAAGAACTTCAAACCCAAAGCACAGAGCTCTAGTCCAGCATTGTTTCTGTCACCATTTCACACCATAATTTTTTCTTTTCTTTTTTTGTTCTTTTCTTTTATTTTTGTGGTACTGGGGATTGAACTCAGGGGTGTTCTACATCTGAGCTACACCTCCAGCCCTATTTTATTTTTTGAGTGTTTCAAAATAAAAACACTAAGTTGCTAAGGGTCACTAAATTGCTGAAGGCTTCACTACATTGCTGAGACTGGCTTCAAACCTGCAATCCTCCTATCTCAGCCTCCCAAGTGCTAGGATTACAGGCGTGCACCACCACGTCCAGCTCAATTGTTCTTGACAGAAACCACAGAATGCAGTGGGAATCCTGATGTCTTCCTCCTATTCACCTGCCTTCCACATATGGATGGGT
The DNA here is from genome assembly GCA_004027185.1 of Glis glis. Lineage (NCBI taxonomy): Eukaryota > Metazoa > Chordata > Mammalia > Rodentia > Gliridae > Glis > Glis glis. Next base: position 86,575 of record PVJS01001266.1, read on the forward strand.
TACCTGAATTCAACTTCTCTCTCCCTATACTCTGTTGATGCTGCTGTGGCTATTTTCTGCAAGTGTCATTCTGGCCATGCTGATACCACTCCTTTATCCCTTAGAACCAACAGTGATTACTATTATCTAAGAGAAGGTCAAGGACCTGACCCTTTCTTAAGATGGTTTCTCTCACTTAGTCCCATCCTTTTATGATAATTATTTTGCATTCCCTCATTAGCTACTTAAATTTGTCTCATAATCAATTGCTGTGTTCTGTTTTTGCATAAAAAACCAGCCCTTTCATGTGTTTCTTTTATAAATCTGGATCTATGCCTAGATCACATATGGCTATTGCCCTTAGGCATTTAACTGTCAATGAAAGTACTCTGGTAGGAGATAAACAGCCATGTTTTAGTTACAGTTTTGTGGGTCAAACTCCTATCGTCTCACCCCCGATTACTTTGTCATTGCCCAGATAGTAAAGGGCACAATGTACCTGGCAAGTGATCTTATGGAGGACCACAGACTGCAAGAACACAGCATCTCCTACCTCCTCTAGCAGTCGAGTTAAACCATAGTGCAATCCCGGATATGGCCAAATACATGTTACCAAACTGGCATCAAGGTGAAGCAGAGTCCTATTACCAAAAACATGCATAAGAACAGAAAAGAAGAAGAAGCTAAGATATGATAAAGAGGTTCCAGAGAAGCCTTAAGACTGATGATAGGAAGGCAAGCCTGGAGGAAATTCTCTGAGCTGGAGCCTAGGTGCTTATTGGAGCTTTTTATATCTGACAAAGGGTTCCCAGATTAAACAGGCAAAAACAGTTAAGAAGCAAGGCATGATTCAAGAGAAAATTATAGCCAGATTTCCACTTCATTATCTGTAAAATACATAACTGAATTAAAGTAAGTAAGCTATAATATTACAAATAACAATTTAAATACCATATTTAAATGGGACAAATAATAGAATGAGGTATATGAAAAAAAGTTCCAATAAAGAGGGGGAAGCCCAATATTTTGCAGTAATAGACCCCATCCAGAATGTGATAATACCAAATTATTAGGTTTTCAGTAGGAGGAAGTTCTATGAAAAAGATATGATCAGGTTGGCTACCATGATCAGTGAGTAAGAAAGTTCTATCAGAAGTTATTTCTGAGGGGTCAGTATAGAGAAAGTGTTAAAAAAAACAAAATTTAAAAAAAAAAAAAACTTTTCTCCCTCTGCATGAGATTTTGACTCTCAGTTAAACGTTCTATCTCTGTTCTCTTTGTTAACCTGATAATTTTTAGGGAAAAAAGAAAAAGTCCAAAATACAAAAAAGACCTCAGATTGGCACACTGCACTTGAATGAAGAACTATAAGTGAACTATAGATGTCTTATGGAGACTCCATGCTTTTGGTGTCCCTGAGTGTGGTGACTCCTCTCATGTGAATGTCCCTTAACTCAACTATAGAAACCATCTTTGTGAAGTTATTACAAGAGAAATTGGCTCCTTTGGGATGTGAAGTTTTCATTTAGGGCAGCTCCCACCCGTATCCTGATGTGAATCTCTTCTCCTTGCACCTGAGCTCTACAGCCTGGAGCAAGGTCTCTGCAAAAGAGGAAGCTCTGACATTGTTGTACTGCTAAGTTGGGTCCTGAACTATATCCTTCAGCACAGGCTGATGACACAGGGTCCTGAGATGTCTTGAAAGTCTGACCGTTTTACTAGAGCCCAAGAAGAAGCACTGGCGCACAATGCAGTCACAGGTACAATTCTACTGCTTGTCAGATCTGTAGGGAAAGCTTTAGAGTAAATAGTTAAAGCACAAGGATAACTTAGCTCATTTGATGATGACTCTGAAAAATGAGGTCAGCCATGAAGGAAATGGAATTACAAAGTTTGAAATTTTTTCAAAAGAGTACTACATGGAGATTAGGGGAAAATTCCATTTCTTGGGTTTTTCTAAGTGCTTACCATGTTTCCAGCAGTGCACCAGATATCTTAAATGTTGGCTAATACTTGTAAAAGTCCTAGGAGACAGACATGGATATCCCTACTACCAATGAGGAAAATGAAGAGCACAGAAAGTAAATAGCTGCCTACTATCACACAGCCTATCAGTGGCTGACTTGGAAGGTCTTTCTGACTAAGCTCTTTCCACTGCTCTAGACTGCTTCTGATTGGTTCTTTCTTTGAATAAGTTGTTGTTATTAGCCAGACACTATGTTGGGTATTAGATAAACCAGGAAGAATCAGCGACAGCACATCCTGACCTCAAAAACCATACAGAATAGTGGGAGGCAAATACACAATTAGAGATCAGTGTTTCAGGTGGTATGATCAAGAAAAACAAAGAATGGAATGGGAGTGTTCAGGAGGCACACTTAATCCAGCCTTGGGGATTCAGGGAAGACTTCCTTGAGGAGACATAAAATCTAGGATGCAAAGAAGTTATCCAAGTAAAAGGATACAAGCAAATTTAGAGACAACAAAGAGTGTGATTGGTCAAGGAAATCAAAGAGTAGAGGGGTGGGAGGAGAGGATGAGAAGTGGTGAGAGATAAAACTGGAAAGATAGATCACCAAGTATCTATGTCACAGTAGGTACAGATTTGGGGAACAATTAGTAATGTGATCAGAGATATGTACAACACTTTGGGGAAACAAACAGTAAGTGCTTAACGTTACCTTTGAGTCAGAGAAAGTTTTCTGGAGGAGGAAGAGCTTGAGGAAAAGGAATTGCAACAGTTGATGAGTAAGAAAGGGAATTCGAGGCAAAGAAAGCAGCTTATGCAAAACCGTAGCAGCAAGAAGAGTCTGGCAGATTGGGAACTAGAAGCAGTTCAAGGTTCTTTTAGAGAACAAAGGAATGGGAAGATGAAACTAGAAAGGAAAATAGGGCCAAATGATGAATGGTTTTATGTTGCAAGCTAAGGAGTTTGAACTTTACCCAAAGCAATGCAGAGGCATTGCAGAATTTAGGAGAGGAGCACTGTGATGGTATTTTCACTGTAGGAAGAACAAAACCCATGTAATGTGAAAATGCTTTGCTGGAAGGGGCTGGAGTTAGAAACCGGAAATGAGTTAGAATCCTGTTGCAGTCACTCTGATGGGCTGAAGAGAGTAGAACTGGAGATGAGGTGACATTTGTAAGAAATGTTTTAAAAGTACAACTAAAGTATAACTAAACGGATGTGGTTGGTGACCCAATGGATGCTGAAACTGTAGGGGGAGAAGAGAATCTGGGATCATTTCCAGAGTTCCAGTTCGTTCTCTCTCTCTCTCTCTCTCTCTTTCTCTCTCTTTCTCCTTTTAATAAATGTAAGATTTGTACTTGTGATTTAATCAATAGATTATATAGGTGAGTGTGTTAATTCAGGTCTTCCAGTAGCAGAGGATGAAATGAGACTAGACATGCAAGATATTTAACATGGGAAGGAGTAGAAGGAGGTATTATATTCAGACAGCGCTGTAGGTATGGCAGTTGTAAAAAGGGAGGTAGAAGGAAGAATTGGTAAGAATGTGTCCTAAATTGCAGTACAGTTTCAAAAAAGCTTCACTCAAGCTGAGAGAAAGTCCATGGGCAAGAATTGCCTGTTGGAGGAATCATGTCTCAGCAGAATAGGCCTGCCTTAGAACTCCACAGTGTCCCATCCCTGGCTGGGAGAGGCCTGCAGGAAGTGTGGCCTCACAGTGGTGAATCTCAGCAGTTGAAGCCATCAGCCAATTGTACCACATGCAGCAGAGACCCAAGCAGCATACTGACATGGCTGCCACAAAAGGAAGTTAAAGATCACCTGGGCAGGACTCTGATGGAAAATTAGAAGATCTCATGAACTACTGTCACAAATTGATGTTGAGTCATATGTTAAAAATCCAGCAGTATGCCAAAGAATAAAGTGCTGAGAGGGAACATGGACCTGGAAACCAGCACCGGCATGCAATTGGACTTCAGATGCAAAGACAATTTGTATCCCTATACTTTGATCCAAGGTATCTGTTCATAGAGAAGAAAGCTATGCTCTGCTTCCTTGGCATGAAGCAACTAGATTAAGAATCTTAAGGGGGTTACTAAGTGAAGCCAATTATTTGAAAGCAAAATAAAAAAAAGATGGCATTTTCCCAAGATTTTTAATTTTTTTTTTCTTTTTGGTACAGGGGATGGAACTCAGGGGCATTCTACCTCTGAGCTACACCCCAACCCTGTTTTTTATTCTTTATTTTGAAACAGGGTCTCACTAAGTTGCAGAGGGCCTAAGTAGCTGAGGCTGGCCACAAACCTACGATCCTCCTGTCTCAGCCTCCCAAGTACTGGGATTATAAGCATGCGCCACCACACCCGGCTTCCCAAGATTTTTAAACATTGGGCCTAAAGTATGCACTTCCTTGGGACTTGGTGAAGAGCTTTCAGATTAGGCATCGCCCCTGATGGATTTAGAAGACCAAATCTTCTCCAAAATAGCCAGACTTCCCATCACTGTGCCTCTAACAGTAGGTGGACTCCTTTACTTAGCAGCTCACCCACCAACCAGACCCAAACCTCCACTCCCACCCCAACTTTGATTAATGGTGGTCCACATATGGCTGAAGCCACAAAACAAAGTCTGAAGTTTTCCAGGGGTCACCTCCTAATTTCTCTGAAAGAGGGAATTTAGAATGGGGTGGGGTAGGAATGCCTTATTTCTTCACAGGGAAACAAATGGGCTACCACATCAAACTCCCACTTGGAATTCTGCACCTTCCACTCACACTACTGGAGACAGTGAAATAAACAGCAGTTAACTAACAAACAGCTAAACCAAAAGCTCTAGTGAGCCAGGCATGGTGGCACATGCCTTTAATCCCAGTACTTAAGTGGCTGAGATGGGACGATCACAAGTTCAAAGCCAGCTTGGGCAATTTAGTGAGAACTTCAGCAGCTTAGACTGTCTCAAAATAAAAAATAAAAAAAGGGCTAGGGGTGTAGTTCAGTGGTAGAGTGCCCCTGGGTTCAATCCCTAGTATCTATCTAACACACACACACACACACACTCTCTCTCTCTCTCTCCCTCTCTCTCTCTCTCTCTCTCTCTTTCTCTCTCTCTCTCTCTCTCCTCTCTCTCTCTCTCTCTCTCTCTCTCTCTCTCTCTCTCCTCTCTCCCCCCTTCTCTCTCTCCCCCTCCCTCCCTCTCTTTCTCTCTTTCTCTAGCAAGATGTTTTGTTTGATTACAACTGGGAAATCCTAATACAAAGCCATTAGGCAGAATCAGGAGCTTTGGTAAGGGTTGAAGAACCAAAAGGTCAGAGCTAGGCAGACAAGTTGTCAAAGAAAAAAAAAAGTAGAAATAAGTTCATGAGAATTTCAAGAGTGGGTGAGGCTGAGGTAAATAGCATGGGGTCAGAGTGGACAACACAGATGCCAATCAAGAAAGATAGTCTAGATTTCAACAATGAAACTCTCCTGTGATGAAAATGAGCAGAGAACTATGAGGTAGGGAGAAACACCAAATTTAGAATTCTTTTTTATTTTATTGAATTATGAATGAATCTTAAGTCATTCTTTAATTTTCAGAAGATATACTTCCTACAGGGAACTTTAGGGTCTGTCAGAATTGGGAATTTTACTAGCAGCTTCAAGAGGCAAGTGCCAATTTAAAAGCCAACAGTGTAGGGTTGGTGATGCTTGACTAGATGCACAAGGCCCCAGGTTCAATCACTGCACTGCAAAAAAATTACTTAATTAATAAATACAAAATAAAAGCCAAATAGGTGGACCAAAAATTTTTATTCTTATAATTTTAGGAATTAAAGAATATGTCCCAGAACAATTCTAAAATTAATTTCTCATTACATATGATTAAATGTAAAGTAATGTGATGATCCTTAATGCTAGGTCAAAATATACTCCCTTTCGTAAAACAAGAAAACTACCACCAACAGAAACATTTATTGGATGTTTATCCCATGTAGGATTCTAAGTACTACTCATGTGTTAACTCATTCATTTCTTCCAATAATCCTACCAAAAATATTATTATTGTTTCCATTTGAGGAAATACTTCCAAATGAGGAAAGTGAAACAGAGAGAGGTTAGGAAACTTCCCCAAGGTCACTTAGTTTACAAGGGCCAGGGCCAGAATTTTATTTTATTTTATTTTGGATTAAGCCCAGGGGTGTTCTACCTCTAAGATATACCCCCAGACCTATTTTACTTTTTATTTTGAAACAGGGACTTGCCAAATTAATGCACACTGGCCTCAAACCTGTGATTCCCTGTTTCAGCCTCCCAAGGACTGGGATTACAGGCATGCACCATTGCACCTGGCTCAGGGCCAGGGTTTGAACCCAGGCTGTCTGGCTTTCAGGTCCACAGTCTTAGTCACAACACTCTACACCTGACAGCCACATTAGTGCTAGAAATACACATCTAGAAATGCCATGTAGCTGGGCACAATGGCACATACCTGTAATCCTAGCTGAGGCAGGAGAATCGCAAGTTGGTAAGCAGCCTGGATGACTTACTGAGACCCTGTTACAAAATTAAATTTTTTTAAATGAGCTAGGATGGCGCTCAGCAGTAGAGTGCCCCTGGGTTCGATCCCTAGTACTGAAAAATAAAAAAAGAAAGAAATAAAAAGAAATACCATGTCCTAACTAAATGTTTTCACAAGTTGGAGAATTCTTCATGATATTAAATGATAGTCTCATTGGCCTGTCAAAATTGTTCAGTGGCAGAAAGTAAATCAATGCTTATGTATTTCTTTTTATTTTGTTGTTTTTTTTTTTGGCAGTACCAGGGATTGAACCCAGGGGCATTCTACCTCCAGGCTACACCCCCAGCCCTATTTTTTATTCTTTATTTGGAAACAGGGTCTCACTAAGTTGCGGAGGGCCTCACTGAGTAGCTGAGGCTGGCCACGAACCCAGATCCTTCGGTTTCAGCCTCCCAAGTACTGGGATTACAAGCGTGCACCACCACGCCTGGCTATGTATTTCTTTTTAAATAATATATTAAAATAAAAATTAAAAAATAATATAATATTGATTATAGTTCATACTTCATATATTATATGTGATAAAACGCTATAATTTTAAAAACAGTATGCATCTTGGTAGGAAAAAAGAAAAAGGAAGGAAGAAATGGAGAGCTGAGTCATGGTGGGAGGCTAAAAATTTGCTTGGAGCCGGGCATGGTGGCGCATGCTTGTAAGCTTGTAATCCCAGGACTTGGGAGGCTGAGACCAGAGGATCCAGGTTCACGGCCAGCCTCAGCTACTTAGTGAGGCTCTCCGCAACTTAGTGAGACCCTGTTTCAAAATAAAAAATAAAAAAATAGGGCTAGGGGTGTAGCTCGGAGGTAGAATGCCCCTGAGTTCAATCCCCAGTACCACAAAAACAAACAAACAAAAAAGGTAAAAATTTGCTTGGAAGCACAATTCACAACAGCCAAATTATGGCACCAACCCAGGTGTTCATCAACAGATGAATGGATCACAAAGTTATGGGACATACACACAATGGAATACTATTCAGTAATAAAGAAGAACAACATTATGTCATTTGCAGGACAATGGATGGACCTGGGGAATATTATGTTAAATGAGATTAGCCAGTCACAGAAAGTGAAGGGGCAGATGTCTTCTCTCATATGCAGAAGCTAGGGAGTAATTGCAATACAAGAGGGACTTTAAATAATGGAGGAGAAACCCCAGTGGAGCAAGGGAGGTTTTGGGGAGGGAGCAGGGGAGAGGGAGAATTAATGAAGGAAACACTTCCACTGATATCATGTACATATGTGAGAATACCAATGTTAATCTCAATATCTTGTATGGGGAAGGGGGAGTGGGGAGGGAGCCGGGAGAAGCCCACCAAGTGCTGTGTGCATGTATGTCACTATCACTATGAACTACATTATGATGTAAGCCTATAATGCACAAATAAAAGTATTTAAAAACTTAAAAAATAAAAAATGCTTGTAAATTTAGTAAAATGATAATCATAAATGCAAGAATAGATTGGAACCTAGAATCCAAGGGTCTTGGTTTTCATCCCACTGCTGTCTGTCATCACACAATAGGTTGTAGAAACTGGTATCTTCTGGAAATTGCTGTTGCTACATAATTCATTGTTAGTTACAGTAACAGCTTTCACTTAATTCCTCACTTTATATAATACATTATGCTAAAATGTTGACTCATGTTGTCTTATAAGTTTCTAATACCCTGTGAAGTTGTTGCTATAGTCCACATTTTAAGATGAGGGAAAAAGAATCAGACAAGTAAATAGGGGCCAAAACTCAGAAAATCAAAAGAACTAGAATTCAAACCCACAAACATCTACAGAACTACAAAGCTTCGCTCTTTCCTGCTATTTTATTCACATCACTATCAAATTTAATTTGAAACTAATATTCAGACTCATATTGAGCTGCTATTTTATTCCTGCTATTTTATTCACATCACTATCCAATTTAATTTCAAACTAATATTCAGACTCAGATTGAGCTGATGGTTATTAAAATACAGCTCCATGTCTATATAGTGAATGGTCTTATCACACTGACATTTCCCAAAGACTGTTCTGCCCTTCCAAAACAACCCCATGGAGAATAGCCATGAGAAGTCTGGCTTTCACCTTGGAACCAGGTAGGACCAGAGGCAAAGCAGGCAGTATTTCTCTCCTACTGGAGGTATTGAACTGGTGCCATGGCAGGGTCAGGAAGAACCCTGTAGTCTTGAGTCGGGCTGAAGGATTCCCAGGCTCCATCCTGTGCCCTCTGCTACTCTATGGGGAAAAGGATCCCGTGGATCCAAGCTTCAAACGACCAAACTTACAAGGGAGCATCGCCATCAGCATCTGTTTCAGCTTGCTGTTCCCCAGAATAAGAACAAATGAATGGCCAACAGGATACAGCAATGTAATGACTTCACCAATCATCTGAACCATCTTGGTTTCTGGCAGGTAACGACTACATAACAAAATTAAAAAGAAAAGAAAGTAAAGTAGGAAGAGAAAGAAGAAGGAGAGGATGATTCTAATGGCTCTCTTGTGGGCCTCCGTGCTGTGATCTCTGGAACTAGTACCATTTTGCTGCATCTGCCGTTTGTGCTTCTGCAGAGAGAGGAGGAGCAGAATGTAGGATGCCAGGGACACAATTAATGGAGGGACGTTCCAGAGAGCCGCAAGAACATGGATCAGATCATATTCATTTCTCTTCTCTCTGAAGTGTTCAGTCACATTCCCTGTGCTATCAATTCCACTGAGGACAGAATAAATCTTAAATTCATTGACGAGAGACATGGTAGCAACACAGGATAAGATCAGAGCACCCAACAACATCCATACAATCACCTTGGAAACTCTCCACTTGAGCCAGAGGAATGTGGGATGGGAGAAATTGGCGATTTTTAGGCAGTAAAGGACACTGAGACAGGTGATAAGCCAAATACTCAGGTGGTTTGTAAATGTCCAGAAAATATCAATAACTTGCATTACTTTCCCTGAGTCACGGACCTTAAAAGAAAATGCTAATAAAATACCATCAGTAAAGAAAATCCACAGCAGAACAATCCTGGAAAGGGCCAGGCTGGTGATGATGAAGTCAGCTAAAGAGATTCTCTTGCTCTTGAACCAGGTGCTGCCGTTGACCAACCCAATGAAACCATTCCCCAGATTTCCAAGGATGAACTGAGTGACAATCAGAACCAGGAACACCGCCTCAGTAAGTCCCAACATGTCAGCAATTAGGCAGCCCTGATCTTTGTTCTTTCTGTCGACGTATGCAATCTCCTTGCTGATTTGAAGTTCCTCTAAGAACCTATCCCCTCAAGCTGTTGCTTCACTGTACGTGTCTCTTGTCTCTGCCCGATTTAGTCTGCCATACAGCACAGTTTAGTGAATCCTCTCTGGCTCTTTCAGGTAAATTTGTCCTCTTCGCAGATGACAAGGAGTGTCAATTCCATCTATGATCCTCAAGTCAGCAGCTCTTTGCTAAAATGCAAATAGAGTAGTGTCCAGTATCACAAAGACAAGGAAGACATCCGGGTCAGAAAGATCATGGAGGACTCGGACTCGATTTCAAAGGGAGTGGGGTTGGGAGCCACCCAGAACAGAAAGGTGAGTGGCACCAAAAGAAGGAGGCACAGAATCACTCAGAGGGCGAGAAGTCATCGGTCCTCGGAAGGGAGGACTCAGAGACATGCACAGAAAAGGGGACATGTCAGAATTTCATGGTAGAGCACTATCCATCACCCTGGTTTAAGTGCATAAAAGAAAACTCAGTGCCACTTGGTCCTGGATTAGAATGAAAAGGCCTGCACCTTGGTGTGTGTCTTCCATGGAGGGACTCCATGTTCTTTACTAGTGAGCCTTAACTACCTGAATATCTGAACAATAACAACAATGATATATAGCATATAAGCTATTCAAAATATGGATTTTTCAAGTGCACAACCACTGCATTGGTAAGTCAACAGAAGCTCAGGCTGACAAAAATGGCATACAGATTCGTCAATCAAAGAGGCTTATTTATCTAAAATAGTGCCTTGCAAAAATGTTGATGATGACTATATATATATCATGATATTAATAATGACCATGTATATATTAATAAATGTCTATGCATATATAAATATAATCATGATGGAAATATATGTAAAAATATATATGTATATATAGAACACAAAAGTTTCCAAAAATTCACATTTCCCCTTTCCACATGAATGGTACTCTGACACTTTTCTATCCTGGTCTATTTCTTTCAATGCTGCTTGCATCTTGAAAAATTGATTTTAAGTCGGGCGTGGTGGCGCATGCTTGTAATCCCAGTACTTGGGAGGCTGAGACCAGAGGATCCAGATTTGCAGCCAGCCTCAGTTACTTAGTGAGGCCCTCTGCAACTTAGTGAGACCCTGTTTCAAAATAAAGAATAAAAAAATAGGGCTGGGGGTGTAGCTTGGAGGAAGAATGCCCCTGGGTTCAATCCCAGCTGAAGCTCGGCTATCTAAGCATTATGTTGTGCATCATATGATCACAGAGCACCGGAGAGCACTCAGGCATAAATACAGGTCCAATTAATCACACTCAGCTTTCTCAGGCCAATTTTTTTTAGAATTTTATTGGTGCAATATAATCAAACATCGCAGTGAGATTCAAAGTGATACATTCATACATGCATGCAGCATATCCTGGAGTGGTTCCCTCCTAACCCCACCCCACTACTGCTGAAGGCCCCAATTCTTTTGTACTTAATAAGGTAGCATCAGGAGATGATCTCTAAGGTGTTGGTTAAGACAAAGGATTCTGGAGCCAGACTGCCTGGGTTAGAATCCCAATATTGACTCTTACTGTTACAGTTTGGGATGATGTCACCGTGGGTTCTTGTTCTTGGCTAGTTTAGAAAAAAATAAAAAACAGAACTGCTGCAAACTTAAACAAGGTCTTATTATGACAGGCAGAAAAGGGGGCAGAAAAAGGAAAGCACCACATCAGAGAGACAGACGTGATGGAGTGTCTCAGAGGTGAGACCCAGATGCCTTCGAGAATGTAGTATTTTTATAGGAATTTATTATCTTGTCCCTCCTATCCTACTAGCCAATGGTCTTTCCTTCCCACCAAAAAGCAGGTGCTGGCCCATTAGTTATCTTTGTTGTATGAGCCTTTTTTGTTAGCCTTCTTTGTTCATCCTCACAAGGACAGATGGGTCTGACATCACTGACCAAAATGGGTTACTTAGTTGGCAAGGTCAGAGGGCTATATGGTAGAAGCCCTCTTTGTTCTTGTCTTATTTTTATTCTTAAAGTTTAAAGCATGTATTGTCCACCTATGTCCTTGGTGAGTTTTCAGCATCTCCTTATCTCTATCTGCTCGAAGTCACTTACCATGTTGAAAACTTTCTTTATAATAAAGAAAAGAAAGACACAGGAATATAGTCTTTTAAAGTATAGAGGTTTGGGGGCTATAACTATTTTGTGTTGTTAACAATTAATATTGGGTTAATACGGCTTGCTTTTCCATCGTTTCACTTTAGTCTAAACTTCTGTGAGGGTCTGCATAATTCTTTTCTAAGTGTAGTTCTCAGCATTCGGTGTCCTTGCACCTTATCTTCCGGCCGGCCGGGCTAACAGCCAGCTTTTAGCTGACCAAGGTCAGCCTTGGCAGCAGCTCTTGGCTGACAACTTAGGACACAGAGAAAAGGATTTTATTGTTCTGCCTAAGTATGAAAGCTTGTTCTTATTAGCAATTAATACTGTCCTTATTAGCAATCAATATAGTCTCAATCCCCATCATTAATAGCTATGTGATAATTTCTGGGCCTTAGTTGTTGTTTTATTTTTTTATTTATATTATTTATTTTATTTTATTTTATTTGCAGAACTGGGGATTGAACCCAGGGCATTCTACCTCCAAGCTACACCCCCAGTCCTATTTTTTGTTCTTTATTTTGAGACAGGGTCTCACTAAGTTGCAGAGGGCCTCACTAAGTAGCTGAGGCTGGCTGCAAACCCGGATCCTCCTGTCTCAGCCTCCCAAGTACTGGGATCACAACCGTGTGTTACCATACCCGGCTTATTTATTTATTTATTTATTCATTTATTTTTGTGTGGTACTGGGGATTTAATCCAGAGGCATTCTACATCTGAGCTATACCCCCAGCCCCATTTATTTATTTATTCATTTTTATTTATTTGAAACAGGATCTCACTGGGTGGCTGAGAGTCTTGCTAAGTTACTAAGGCTGGTCTTGAACCTGCAATCCTCCTGTCTCAGTACCGGGATTACAGACGTGCACCACCACACCTGGTTTAGTGGTGGCGCATGCCTATAATCCCAGCTACTTGAGAAGCCGAGGCGGGGAGATTGCAAATTCGAGGTCAGATTCATGTATATGTTTCCACACAGAAGGACCTTAAGCAGTAATATTAGATCAGGGAAAAAATCTTAGATCCCCTTTCTCCTATGTCACACTGTTTCATCTGCTCTGGCTCCTGATGATCCCCATAAACACACATAATGAAACTCTATATAACCCTTTGGGTCCAATATTCTGCCTCTAGTATCACTCCTCATTTATCTACTTTACACTTTTTATCAATTAATGACACCATTATGGTAAACTAGGAAAACCCTAGAAGATAATAATCTCATATACTTGCATCCTTGTCCTATTAATGCTTTTAGCTAACTATGTAACACTAGGCAAATTTGTTGAACTTTCTCTCAGTTCCCAAATAAATAAAGAGGGACCAGATCGTCCATATGACTGGTTTACATTCCTGGGTTCTACAATCAGAGCTGGGTTTAAATCTGATTGCCACAGCTTATTAGTTATGTGAATTTAAGCAAGTTAATCTCCCTAAATCTCAATTTGTTCGTCTGTAAAATGAGCATATTACTTATTTCATAGTCATTCAGTGATTAAATAAGACAGTGCCTATAAAATGTGAAATGTAGGAGTATTCTTCAAATGTTAGCTATTACCATCATTACTAGTATCATTGCACTATGTATTTCCTATAAGTAGGATATTATTTTTATGAAACTTCTATTTGTTTAATAGAAGTTTACTTAAGCTTCTTTATTTAAAATAATACTTAATTTGTCAAGGAAGAAAATAAAAATGGAGTAACACTGATTTGAGGCTCTTAAAATGGAATTGGGGGCCATAGTTAATTGAATTGGTCATAGAATTGAATTGACCATAGAATTGGTCTCAGACATGTCCACAGGTTATCTTTTGAACTGGGCTGCATGTACACACACACACACACACACACACACACACACACACACACTGGCCCCCACACAAAACTACCCAGGGATTAAGACCACACCCTCTCCCTTTCTAACAAATCTGTTTAACTTTTGCCAATACCAATCATAATTCCTGACTACAGAGTGATGTAATTCCCAACCACCTTGTGGTTTAAAATCATAAATGCTGCCACCATTTTGTAAAAGTTCTGAGTACATTTTCAAGATTGTTTTAGTCTGCTTTTCCCAGATTGCAATCCTAATTGCCCCCAATAAATGTAATTTTCTGTTCTCAACAAAGCTGATGATATTCTTGGCCAACTAATACAATTAAAAGAAATGCATCCAACATATATCTAAGTTATAAAGCAAACAAAATAAACACCCATAAGTCCAGCACCCAACTTGAGAAATAAAACACCAGTACTGAAGAGTTTGTCTACTTCTTTCCTCTCCTACTACTTCTTCCCCCAAGCTTCCAAGATAACTCATCTTGAATTTTATCCTCCCTTCACTTTTTGAAGTTTCATTATACATGCCTATCCATAAGCATATGGTTTACTACCACTTGATTCTAATCTTTACAAAGGTAATGCATTATACAAAGATCTACAGCTCTGATACTGTTCAACTTGATATTATTTCTAAGTCATTCCTGTTAATATGCCTGCTATAATTCTTTTGAACAGCAACATAATATTCCATACAGAGAATGTATTTATACATTCTCTGCTGACAAACCTTTGGTGGTTTCTACTTTCATACTTCTATGTACATTGCTATGAACACCCTTGGACATGTTCAATAGGCTCTATCAACAAGGATTTCTTCCTATATGCTGTAGCTTAATGGTGGAGTAACTAGGTGAAAAGTCAACATTACAAGTTAATGCTAAAACATTTTTCTAAATGGGGATGCCAATTTACAGTGCCTCCTGCAGCGCATGTTCCTTTGACCTACAACATCCTCCCTCACACATTATCAGATGTGTTGTAATTTGCCAATCTGGAGGGCTTAAAATGAAATCGCATTGAAATTTTTGGTTTGCATTTCCTTGATTACTAACGAGGCCAACCTTTTTCCTTTATAAATGAGTAATATTTCCTTCACTGTGCAATGTCTGTCCATTTTTCTACCAAGCTTTTTCTGATTGGTTTGTAGGCCTTTATATATTCTGATAATGTGTGTGTGTGGGGGGGGGGTTTGCGGTACTAGGGATTGAACCCAGGGGCATTTTACCTCTGAGCTACACCCCAGCCCTATTTTTTATTCTTTATTTTGAAACAGGGTCTCACTAAGTCGCAGAGGGCCTAAGTAACTGAGGCTGGCCGCAAACCCGGATCCTCCAGTCTCAGCCTCCCAAGTACTAGGATTACAAGCATGCGCCACCACGCCCGGCTTGATAGGTATTTCAGTTATATAATTGCAAATATTTTCTACTGGTTTGTGACTCGTCAGTTTGCTTTACAGTGACTTTTTTTTTTTTTTT
>PVJS01001267.1:0-93330 GCA_004027185.1 Glis glis
TATGTCACATTTTTTGAACTTGCTAGTACTCACTTTGTGGCCTAGAATATGGTCTATTTTAGAGAAAGTTCCATGAGCAGCTGAAAAAAATGTGAATTCAGCTGTAGTTGGGTGGAATATTCTGTATGTGTCTACTAGGTCCATTTGGTTTATGGTGTTCCTTAGGTCTGAGGCATCTTTACTGACCTTTTGTCTTGAAAATAGATCTAGTGGTGTGAGAGGTGTGTTGAAGTCTCCCAATATTATTGTATTGGGATCTATGTGTGATTTAATGTTATGAAGGGTTTCTCTTATGAAAGTGGCTGCACTTATGTTTGGGGCATAAATGTTGGCTATTGTTATATCCTCTTGCTGGATTGTTCCTTTTACCAGTAAGAAATGACCTTCTTTGTCTCTTGACAAATTCAAGAGCGAGTTGGGTATCTGTAAGAAACAGGTTATTCTGGGCATTAAATGATAGTATAGTCACTACTGTATCTATGTAGAATTTCAATTTAAAAATATATGAAAGAAGAGTATGCCTAAAAATTTTGTAAAATGTACTTAGTATGGGAGGCTGTGTGTATAAATTCATAAAAAGATCAACATTTCAATGTTAAGTTAGTCATAGGCTTACAAATGAATATCAGCTTCTTTATAATTTTATTTTTCAAATATTTCACAAGAAAAACGTTACTTTTATGTTAAAAGTTTTAAAAAATGAAACTGGTTATGAGTAATGAGCATGTGTAGTCTGACTAGCTAACAAGTAATTTGGGGAAATCATTGAGCGAAGCCTAATTCTTTGCAATAGGCTGTGCTATGGTCACTGTGAAGTGTGACCTGAGTAAAGCCCTGGACTTTGAGTCAGAATCGCACTTTTAAATCATAATGCACTGTCCTTCAGTACCCATGGGGAGTGGTTCCAGGACACCCTGCAGACACCAGCATCCACAGATGCTCAAATCCCTTCTATAAAGTGGCATAGTGTTTGCATATAACCTACACAATCCTCCTTGTATGCTTTAAATCATGTCAAGACTATGAATACCTAACACATGTTAGGTAAAGAGCATGTAAACTATTACTCTACTATATAGTTCAGGGAATAATGATGGGGGAAAAGTTTAGATATGTCCAGTACAGATATAATTTTCTTTCTGGAATACTTTCAACCTATGGTTGGTTGAATGTGTGGATGCAGAACCTACAGATACAGATACATGCTGACTGTATATTACCATCCAGTGTAATAAACAAAGATCAATAGCAAATAGAGAAATACCATTAAGACTGCAAGTCATGTCAAACAATTCAAACAGGAATTGAAATCCACATATATTTTTTAAAAAACATGCCGGGTGTGTTGGTGCACACTTGTAATCCTAGTACTTGGGAGGCTGAGACTGGAGGATCCGGGTTCACGGCTAGCCTCGCTACTTAATGAGGCCCTCTGTAAGTTAGTGAGACCCTGTTTCAAAATAAAGGATAAAAAATAGGGCTGGGGGTGTAGCTCGGAGGTAGAATGCCCCTGGGTTCAATCCCCAGTACCGCAAAAATAAATAAATAAATAAATAAGTAAGTAAATAAATAATAAACTAAGTGTGTATGTAGATGATGACAAAGTTGTTATAACTGATAGTATCTTTCCATTTTAAAATATAAAATCAGATAATTTGAACATCATATAACTATGCAAGCAAAATTTCCCAGTTATTTCTTGTCATAGGTTACTAATATAGAAAGTGGGTTTATTTCTCTTCTTTGTCAAAAGATGAATGTTCCCACAAACTAAAAACAGGTATTTGAAAACTTTGACATATCAGCAGGTTACAAATAAAATTTAATATTTTGTAGCAACTTCTTAAATTGCTACTTACCCATCTGGCATCAGCTGGTGAGAAATCTTTCCATGTGAATGGTGATAAATGAGTGGCTTGTGAGACTATTATAAGCAAAAGGGTGAAACTTACAGGTTTAATACATATTTGCAAACATGATGTGCTATAATTCCAAAGTTATTTCTTTTATAAAGTGTATGAGCTATGGGGAATATGTCTTATTCCTTGATGTGGTTGGCTGATCAATAAAATGTTGTAGGTTGTATGAGAGAGAGTTGGAACATTAACTCATTGTTCATAACTTTAAAAACTAGAGAAAAATAGTTTTAGAAAAATATCCTTTGCAATCGATTTTATTGAAGCAAATGCAGTTTTTTTTAAATAACATTTAAAAATGAGCTCTGAGGGGCTTGCAACAAACCATTCTTTGTCACTAACTAAAATATAAATGCCACTTAAGAACCATTGACTTATAAAGACTATTAAGATTGTGAGACAGTGTATGCTCAAATGACAGTAACTGGTTCTGATGACTTGGAGGAGATATTTTTTCCTGCCTAATAAATTTATTTTAAAGTTTCATTTGAATTATTGTCTGTTGCTTTTAAAATTTTCTGACAAAAATAAGTGAAGACTTACATTTTTCTTGAAAAAAATAAACAGAAGAAACTTTGTAGTGTCTAATTTTGTGTTTGGAATTTATCTACTGAGGTATAGTATGCTTTTTAACTCATTGGTTAAAAAAGAAAAGTGCCACACATCATGGGTAGAGTAAGAAGCTGATCAAAACAACAAGTATCATGAGCTAGGAAGCAAAGAGGAAGAGGACAAGCACAAGGTACCACAGTCCTCTTCAAGCTACCACCTGCACCAAGCCTTTAACACATGGATGTTTGGGGGCGCTCATCCAAACTCTAACAGTATGGGGTCAGTACATATGGCACTATATATGAAAGATGGTTTACCAATTCTTTGGGGGAAAGGGTACATTTCTAATAAGTGGCATAATAGGCCATTTGAAGGAAAACAGAATATCTTTTGCCTTTGTAAAATACAGAACATAAATTCAGATGGGAGTAAATACCTGAGGGTAAATGGTAAAAACAATACAAATTTAGTAGATAATGTTTTAACTAAGACTCCAAGAACTCCCAAACCATGAGACAAAATAAAAGCACATTGAACCACATAAAACTTTAAAAATAGCAAGATACTAAGACCAAAGTAAATAATCAAAAGAAAAACTGTGAATTAAAAATATATCTATAATGTACAAATTGTTCTTATGAATTATTAACAAAATGACTCAACATAGAAAAATGAACAGACTGTGAAGGCAATTCATAGAAAAATAAATTCAAAACTGCTAATAAACAAGTAGACATATATTCAACCTCTTTATTGTAAGAAAATAAAAAGAATATAAAAAAACAAGTTTATATCTACTTGGTAAACTTTACAGAGAGGTAATCACTTATGCCCCTACTGGTGCTTGGAATTCAAGGGAAAGGGTAGTCTCAAACACTGCTGGCAGGAAATGAATTATTTTGAGAAAAATTATGTCAATAGCTATCAAACTGAGAATAAGCACTTTCACTTCCAAAGTGCCCACTTCTATCAATTTGGACCAAGTAATTATAAGCAGTAGGATGGTATATGTCTAAAAAGAAATATCTACACACACATGCACACACACATGAGCCTTGATTTAGGATAATTCAACCCAAGATTTTTAGAAGTTATGATAGTGCAAAGGCAATAAAAATTCAGTAGAAACTGGACTTCAAATTTTGAACTTTAATGTTTTCCCAAGTGAGTGATATGCCCTTTGATGCTCTCTTGTAGTCAGCCATGCAGTCAGGAAGTTGAAAGGCTGGTGCTCTGCTGTGTCCTGTGTTGCTCAGCCACATGTGGAGGTGAGATTATCAGGATGTAAGTCAAGGAGTGTCTCTATATCTATCTGTTATCTATTATGACTAAAATATGTAATGGCTGAAAAGCATATAAAAATGTCTATAAATAGAGAAATGAATAAATAATTTCTGAACATTTGTATTATGAAATATTACATAACTATTATAAATACTGAGTTAGATCTGTAACAGTTGACTTAGAGGGATTTCTATGATATATATATATATATAGCACTCCGTTCAGCATATAGAACACACACACATTATATAAGTGTGTGTGTGTGTGTGTGTGTGTGTGTGTGTGTATTTTTTACTGAGAAGCCATTTTTTTTGTGGTACTGGGGATGGAATCCAGGTGGGTTCTATCTCTGAGCTACCCCCCGCAACCCCATGTTATTTTTTAATGTGTGCTGGCCTCAAACCTGCAATCCTCTCTTCTCAGCCCCTCAAGCACTCTACCACTGAGACACACCTCTGGCCCAGAAGCCAATTTTAGAAAATTTTTAATTTCTAAAAATCATAAACGTAATTTTTTAAAACCTTGTAAAAATTAAAACAATGCAGAGATGTACAAGTTGAAATGTGAAAATTTTCCTTTTTACCCCTTTCCCATGTCACTGTTGAGTTCTAGAACTTTTTGCACACATGTCTACACATACATACATGCTTGCTTTTTCTTAAACATAGTGTAGTATCTCATTCTTCATAATTGATATTTAACTTGTTTGTTCTCTCTTCTAACACAATGGTAAGTTTTTGAGGTTTCCTTCCCCACTGTAATACCCCTGCTGCTACCTTACTCCTTAATGTCTGTTTCGTAAAATGGGTGTGCCCTATTGAGTCATCCTCAGGTTTCTGGGAAAACTAGTTTCTCTATAATATTTACTACTACAAATATTGCAATATTGCTTGTTGCAATAACTGAGGCCACTCACCTCCTGGAGAACCTTGGGGCCATCTCAACAATAGAGTACTAAGAAGGACTAACAGAATTTGGGTTTTGGTTAGGTAATTTTGGGGTGAGTTGTTTGCCGGTATTGTTTTGCTTTGCTTTGGTCTCATGGTTCCTCACATCTGACTCTGCCTGTTGGTGTTCCATGAGACGTCATGTCCAGCAGAACACCCATGTGGGTGCCAGGTTAGCAACTAGCAATATCATGGCCTAGTGTGAGGATCAAGGAGTATGAGTATTTTAAAACTTAAAGATATTCCCAAAAGCTCTACCAAACCTGCATCCCACCAACAAAGGAGGGGTGGTGAAGGGAGAAATGAGAAACCCCCATGGGAAATTTCTTCTAAAGAATAACCATGATTCTTCCACATGTTATCTCTGTAAAGTGAATGAAAATAGGAGGAAACCCGAGGAGAGTCTTTATAATCTATAACCTTAAATCAAAGCCTCTTATTTGTCTCTTTGGACTTGGGTCAGCATGTCATTAAGGCATGCAAAATAAGAGGAAGTGTTGTGATTTTTTCCCTACATTTGTCTTTTGTATTCTACAAAATGAGGAAGAAAATCTTTTGTTATAAATAATCTTTTAGAAACACATCATCCTTTTCACTGTGCAGCCTCTGTCTGCCATTTTCCTGAGGAAATGGACCTGTAGCATTTACAACTGTCTGGTAGTTGGTAGTTTCTTATCACTTGTCAGTTTTTAATTGATGATGGCTTACTTGATATTTGACAGAGACCAAGCAAACAAGAGGAAAGTGTTGTTTCTGGCAGAGACCAATCAATGGAAAAAGAGCATTCGAAGAGCATTGCACAGTTACTAAAGAAGTTATCAGAGGCCCATTCAATAGTCCATAAATAAGAATTGAGCTGAAATAATTCCCTGCTTCATAAGATTTTTTTGGTGGAAAAATTTAGTATATTGGCTTACACTAAAGGGGTCCCCAATTCCCCAAATCACTGGATCATCAATCAAAATAAAAATGCTTTATAAAATATGATCCTGATGCTTTGTTTTTTTTTATGAGAAAATGCCGTTCTCTATAGAGGTAAGGGGATCTTCGTATAAGAGTCATCCTAACCATGCTTTCAACAATATAAGCAAAGATTACTCTGCTTAATTATTTGGAATGCCAACAATTTTCCTTTTCTTTCTTTTTTTAAAAAACAAATTAATAGTCTTCATATCACTGTAGTTGTAGCGCAGCAATCATGGCAGTTAAGGACTTCTGAATGTTTAAAAACTAATTTTTTTCCACTCTTAATTATCACGTCTCCTTTTCTTTTTACTTGGTCATTTGTTTTATCTCTCTTCATAATGGTAATGAAGACCTCAAAAAATAAAATGTGTTGAGAACTAAGGTTGTATTATTTAAAATGCATTCCTAAGATAATTCTAATGGGTTCTCACGTCCTGCCTTGTTCTTGCCTTATCCTGCTTATTAGTTATAGAAAACCTAGTTCAGAGATATGTTCTTCATTCAGATCCTAATTAATTAATTAGTTCTTTTTATAATAAGCTGGTTCCAAAAATCAGAATTTTAAGAGACAGAAGCATGTCAAAGGGTTTCTCTCTTTTTTAAACAAAGCCCTTTTTTAAACATGTTAATTTTTTAAAAAAATGTGTCAGCAATGTAAGCTTACCATTTTTTATTGTTATAAATGTGTAGTTTGGTGGCATTAAGTACCAACTTAAATTAATTTTAGTTACTAGTTAAATAATATATAAGGGTCTGCTTAAAAGGGCCACATCTGAATTCTAGGAAAGTGATTAGCTGACCACCTTCCAGGAGGGCGAGGTAACCTCCTTCCCTATTTGTGATGCCCTAATGGAAAGTGAGGTTGTCCAATCATAGCTGTCCTTATTTAGGGCAATGAGAAGTGGTTTTCTTTGATATCTAATAGAAATATTACGAAGTAGAAAGTGGATGTATTTTTTCCCAAAGAGCATGACTTGCATGCTTCTGTTTCCTCTTACTATTGAATCTTGTGTAAATATCTTTGTAGGAAAGGCCAATACTTTGTGGTCTCCTATTGTAAGCATGATGAAACATTTTCAGACCAAATATAGGGAAGATATTTTTTTCATGATTAATGGTCCCAAAGCCAGATTTTCAAGCCTTTTGGCATTGTATTTAACCTATTTCCCATTAATTTCAACACATAACTTCTTTTTTTATACTTTATTTTGAAACCGGGTCTCACGAAGTTGCGGAGGGCCTCACTAAGTAGAGAGAAAGAGAGAGAGAGAGAGAGAGAGAGAGAGAGAGAGATGAGGCTGGCCGCGAACCCGGATCCTCTGGTCTCCACCTCCCAAAGTACTGGGATTACAAGCGTGCGCCACCACACCCAGCCCCACATAACTTCTACTCTGTACTCAAGACAATCTCTCTGTTCCACATTTTCCTTATTCATACATTTAATTCTTCACTTTTGTCTCTTAGTTGAAAAAAAAAAGAGAGTCATAAGGTATATCAATTAAAGAAGGCGGAGTGGGTGTCTGGGGG
This sequence comes from Glis glis, assembly GCA_004027185.1. NCBI lineage: Eukaryota > Metazoa > Chordata > Mammalia > Rodentia > Gliridae > Glis > Glis glis. Next base: position 7,193 of record PVJS01001267.1, read on the forward strand.
TGAAAGCAGGGCTGGGCCGGGAACACATCCAAGCATGGTTCGGTCTCTTGGGCTTATGTCATATCTCTCTGCACATCTACACCATGCTCCACTCTCTACTAATTGAATCTCTGCTTAAAAACGTCAGTGCTTTTTTTATAACCTTGCTTGGACCCTAGAGTAACTCATGGCACATTTTCATGGGTTATAGGTAGCCAATAGTTCAGATTTTAATTTTATCTTGTCAGGAATGAGCTGCTGATTGGACTTGTTTATCTTCTCACGAAACGCCATGTCACAGGTGGTTGGCAGTGCTCTTTAGTGGGTCTTGAGCCAGGTGCCTACTCCTGGTTGTCACTGTTGTGTTTAGAAAGAAGCAAATTACCTGGTGGCAGGACCAGAATAAGATCTATAGAAGCCCAAAGAATTAAGATTATGGTACAAAGCCACAAATTTACTAGTGGGAACAAATTAAATTAGATTGATCCAATAGTTTCAAATCACAGAACTCTGGATAGGCCCATCAAAGTTAAATTGCCCCCCCTTTCTCTCTATTATTAGGTGCCTATACTTCTTTGGATACCCAAGATAAGTGATCGTGTGGTCCAAATCCCGGGGGTAGGGCATCATCTGGTAGAAAACCTCACTATGTTGTCAGCAGTGGCCCGGTGGAATTAGTTCCCCATAAGAGAGTGTGGGTGGGCAGCAGTACTAATATCGCTAATAAATTCAAGCTGTAAGTTTCATAGTTTCACCTATGAAAATGTGTTCGTCTTATAAGGCTTGTTCAGGTATAACTTCTTCCATGATGCCTCGCTTAACAATCTTGCCATTTATCGACCCCCTTTCCCTCCAAACTCCTGGGATCTATACATAAAAAATCAAACTTCTATTTGCATTTTCTGTTGCTACTTACATGCATTCATGTTTATACTCATTTTAATTTGAAAATACTTGAAGGCAATGTTTGTCTTCTGTATTTGTTCTACATTTTCCCTAACTCCAGGTTTAGTGCTTCATATGGAATATAGGCATCATGTTTTTATTGACTAATTAGCTACAAACATGTAAAGGATTGGCGTTTTTGTCTTTTCATCTTTTTAGTCTGTTCATTGCTTCGTGCAGCATGAGGTGGTACACATGTTGATACTTCATCATGCCACTTTCACATCTAGGTCAGTTATTGTGCTTGGATGTAGCCTGACAGCATCAGGCTTCAGCCGCACCACTTGCCTCTTGCTTTCTGCATGATACTTCTCTGCTGCTGCTTGCGGTATGCCCACTGGACTTGCTCATTCGTTCCGAGGCATGCAAAAGTCTGGAAGTGCTGGGGGTTAAGATATGTGGTGCAATTCCTGACCAGTGGGAGTTGATGGGTAAATACATCTCTCTGTCATCTCTTGGACATTTAATTCCAAGGTTCATTCTACATCTGTTCTCTGGGGCATCGAGCCCTCATGACCTGCAACTCTAAAAAAGCATGAATTTTTTCATGACCTTTTCCTCAGATTGCATTTTCTATTCCTTGTATTCCCATTCCCCTTCCTTGGATCACCACCACAAATTCACTACCTGTATCAAACCTTTGTTTCAGACTGTGCTTTTGGGGTGAAATCAAACTAAAGCAGCATATACCAAGTTTTCACAGGGTTATCTTAAAATGTTGAATAATTTAAAAACATGATTTCTTACTAGTAAACTTGGCTGTACATTCTAAAGAATCACTAGGTTGACACTATTTTCTCATGGGATTCTTCACTTTACCAGTTAAGACCAATTTCTTCCCCTGGATTGGCACAAGAAAGTGGTCTTCTGTTTAAGTTTATCATCAAATATGTTGAACTGTGCCTTATGCTAAGGGGCCCTTAATTGAATGTTAGCCAGCCATTGTCAATACAGGTGTCTGAAGTCATAGTTAAAGAAAGAAAATCACTATCGTTACTTTGATATGTAGCCTGAGAAGTGATATATCTTCTCAATTTTCTGAAGATCTGATCTAGCTGTCCAGATGCAAACACATTTGTTCATCCATTCATTGAACAGTATTTATTAAATAATCACTAGGTGCCAGGCACTATATGTTAGTCAAATGGTGATAGTAACAGTATCTATTTTATAGGACCACTGTAAAGACAAAATGTTGTGAAGTTATTATATGAGAAGGCTGGTACATATCAAGTAATCAATAAATGCAATAAATTATTACTGGGGATAGAAAGTTGAAAAAGAAATAATTCCTCTGGTGTGGGTAGACATGAAAAAATATATATTTTCAGTACAGAGTAATGAGTACCAAAATAGTGATGAGAACTTGATATAGAGGCAGCACAAAATGGGGAATGATTACCTCTTCTTGGAAGCAGTCAAGGGAGATGTAAACATTTCAAGGCATTGGGAAAGCCAAAAATCTATTCATTCAAAATATTACAGCTGGGCACAGTGGCACATGCCTGTAATCCCAGTACTTGGGAGGCTGAGAAAGGAGGATCGCAGGTTCGAGGACAACCTCAGCAAGTAGTGAGATTCTCATTAACCTAGTAAGACCCTGTTACAAAATAAAAAATAAAATTGGATTAGGGGTGTAGCTCAGAGGTAGAATGCCCCTGGGTTCAATTCCCCAGTACCACACACACAAGAAAATTACAAATATTTGTTGAGAGTCTACTATGTAACAGGCATTCTCTCTGCACTGGATTTGAGGACATCACTCTTAGTGTTACAGATGCAATGCTTTGTTCAGAGAAGAGTGGTTAGGCGCTCTGATACGGAGATCTCAAGCTATTCTACTAATACACAAGCTGTTTGGTAGAGAAGAAATCTGGTTTCCTCCAGTTGGACATGAATGACCCAAAGTGTCTTTGTTTTTCACAGTTGCGTTTTTAGCCTTTTATTAACTTCCATCTGTGTGTGCTCATGTGATCATTCTAATTTCTCAGTCAGTCAGAAGAGCTGGAAGTTGCCAGGCGTGGTGGCGCACGCTTGTAATCCCAGTACTTGGGAGGCTGAGACTGGAGGATGGCAGGTTCGCAGCCAGCCTCAGCTACTTAGTGAGGCCCTCCGCAACTTAGTGAGACCCTGTTTCAAAATGAAGAATAAAAAATAGGGCTGGGGGTGTATCTTGGAGGTAGAATCCCCTGGGTTCAATCCCCAGTACCGCAAAAAAAAAAAAGAAGAAGAGCTGGCAGTTATAAACTGGCACTATGTGGGATGCAGGTGCCTATAAGCATGTCTGATTTGGCTTCATGTTATTTAAAAGATGACAAGACCTGGCCACACTAGGCTCTGCATTTCCACATGGCAAATTACTGAGTTTGATTAGAAGCTTCTGTCTTTGGTTTTTTGGTTTATATCATGGTGATGTAAATATTATTTACAGTTGTGCAGTATAATGACCTCTTGATCACACATCTTATATTGTACAACTCTTTGTTATTTCCTATAGGTTAAAATTATTCATTTTCTATTGCTAAGCTTTCCATGGTTCCCAGGATTAACTTATCTCCAAAGTGTAAATTTCCTTTTAGTTCCTTCCCATATAGAAAGTCTACCAGTTTCAGATGGTCTAAGACATCTATCCCTTCTGTAGCCCCCCAGCTTTCTGCTCTTCTTTGTACTGCTCTCTGAGTCTTTTGTATGATTATACACTGTAGATTCCCTTCAACTTTATCAGTGCTAGAGCCCCATTTCCTGCTTCTACACCTTCCTCTTTCATGGTTGACTCTCCTTTCTTTCATAGTTCACAGCTGATAGTAGATTTGTGGGAAAAGGGTGCATGGAACCTAATTGTTGAGTTTTTTTTTACATCTGAAGATTTTTTTATTCTCCCCAAATAAATGAGTGATAACATGGCTGGCTAACCCATTTGATGTTGGAGATCTTTTGTCTACCACATTTTAAAGGCCTTTATCCATTGCTTCTCTGGAGTAAGTGTTCCCTTTAGGAAGTCTGATGTAATTCTGATTCTTGATCCTATTCATAAAACCTGCTATTTTATGTAGGGTAGTTTTTGAAAGTTTCTATTTTTGCCAGGATGAAATTCATGATGTATTGATGCAGTTGATTTTCTCCCATTGTGCTGGGTACTTTGTGCTGGGTACTTGAAGAGTGCTTTCAATTTGGATATTTTTGTCATTTTTTTATAAGCACTTGTATCATTTCATTGATAATTTTCTTCCCTTTACTTTCTTTGTTCTTTCTTTTTTTTTTTTTTTGCGGTACTGGGGATTGAACCCAGGGGCGTTTTACCTCCAAGCTATACCCCTGGCCCTATTTTTTATACTTTATTTTGAAACTGGGTCTCACTAAGTTGCTAAGGGCCTCACTAAGTAGCTGAGGCTGGCGGCGAACCCAGATCCTCCGGTCTCCGCCTCCCAAGTACTGGGATTACAAGTGTGCGCCACCACGCCCCGCACTCTTTGTTCTCTTTCTGAAACTCTGTTTTTCTGATATTGACCCTTTACCTTGTCTTCAAAATTTATTTTTCTCTATTTTCCATCTTTTGTGGGCTTTTTTCTATTTTTGGGTGATTTGTCAACCAACTTCTGGGTGGAATATTTAATTTTTATTATATTTTGATTTCTAGCAGCTTTTTATTACTCAGAATGATATTTCATAGCGGGTGCCACTGCTACTGCTGTTTCTCCTTCTCCTTTTCCTCCACCTCTCCTTTCCCCTTCCTTTTTTTCTTCATGGATCAGTATCTTCTGAGAATATTGTAATGTTTCTTTCAGTGACTGGGTTTTCTCTGAATCTTTCCTTTCTCCTTCCCTTTCTCTTCCCTTTATTTTCTTTCTTTCTCTTTTCTTTTTTTGGGCGGAGGGAGAGGCTGGGGACTGAACCTAGGCTCTGCACATGCTAAGCAGGCACTCTGCGCTGTGCTATATCCCTAGCCCTTATTTGTTTCTTTGAGCTGTTATGCTAGAGGCTTTTTTTTTTCAAATTTCTTCAAATCATTGATTGTTTAGATTTAAGGGAATCACTAAACGACTGACTGAAAACTCTGATCCCTAGGCAGGAGTAGTGAAATTATGAGCAACATTATGGTGATTAGACAGGACTTGGATGGTTGCTGTCTGTGTCTGTGGGTGTTTTCTTTTGGGCTAATCAGTTTCCCTGATGAAAGACCCTCTGTCTTCTCATCTGCCATTTAAATTCTGACTGCCAAAGTTTGGGGAGCACAAAGGAGAAAGGGTTTGGGTATTCCCAAAAGCCTGATATTCTCAAGAGCTGAGTTACTCTTGCTCATCCTCTTCAGCTGTAAAACTTTCATTTTGCTTTAACGCATTACTTCCAATGCTTGTCTGTGTATGTGTGCATGCCTACCCACACAGAACGCCAGGATTCCCCCTCACTTGTTATTTCATTTGCCCTTCTTCCATGTGCTTTTAGGAGAGAGGAGTTGCAAATGATGGTGTGCCAGGCGCACCAAGCCCACGAGTGAGTAATACAAATGCTGTTCCTGCCTCTAGAGAGCCTCCAGTGTAGTGAACGAGACAAACTAGGTTAACCCACAAATAAATAAACTATCTAATTGTGATTAGTACTATGAAAAATACAGACTGCTGAAGTGATCAGTTGAAGGGGACATTGTTGATGAAGGATGAGGAAAGGTGTCCTTGAGGAGGTGACAGTTAAACAGAGATGAGCAGGGAGGGCAGGGAAAGAGCTTTCCAGGATGAAGGAAGTGTGTGCAGAGCCCTTCTTTGAGAAAGAGCTGGGCAGGTTCAAAACCTGTCCTGAGGCCTGTGCAGCAGTGTAGAGGTTGGGAGTCAGAGTGGCATGGGATGGTTGAGAAATGAGGAAGGGTCGGGTCAAGAAGATCAAAAACTGTGATGATGAAGGCTAGTGTGTCACTTGGCACAACCAGGAGCCACTGGCAGGGTGGAGCCATGCAAGTGACATAAGGTCGGGGAAATGACATTTCAAGGTGTGATTTGGGGAGCAGACTGTGAGTTGGGATTCAGGTCCAGAGGAGTAGCTCCCTACCAAGCAGGTGTGTGTGACTCTTCTTCAAAGTGATCATTGACTTTGGTACAACATAAACTCTCCACAAAATCGTAGTAGATGTTCTTGCTTTAATGGATGAACAGAAAGATGTAGTTATTTATCAATAACCACACAGAGTGAGGAAGGGAATAATATAGAACTGTCCTATATTCCTCCCATGGAGGAGTAGATGACAGATTGATATGCTTTCTTCTAGGGAGTTGACTATAATTGAGGTAAACCTATAGATTGTTTTTTTTTTTTTGTTGTTGTTGTTGTTGTTGTTGCCCCCAGTAAATTCTTTCAGAGGTTGTTTGGGATTAGAGCTGACTTTGGAATTCCTTTCATTGACTGAGTTGCTCCTGCAAGCCTAAAAGATGGCAGAGAACTCACTGGACCTTAGACTCTCTTCTCCACCTTGTTCTACAATGTCTATGAGTCTCAGGATTTTATTGTTTTGTGTTAATAAGTGGTTAATGTTATTTAAAGTGGGTTTAAAAATTGTTAAAATGTGTTTAACAATCACCAGAGCAAGATATTTTCTTCTCTATTTGTAAACACACGACACACACACACACACACACACACACACACACACAAGAAATTGGCTTTACTAAGTAAGAGGGGGAAGACTTTAAGTGGTATGGTCTGACAGTAATTTGTATTAGAGTCTGGAAGAGCACATTTGTAATGTCTTGTGGTAGTACATTTATCTCTTGGTGACAGAAGGAATAATTGCTTTAGAGAGCATATCAGTGACTGTTTAAAAATTTAACTCTTTATTTCCTCAAACTTGAGGTTACTAAAGTAAGAGGAGACAAATATTATGAGAAATATAATCCAGGTAGAGCAGTTATGAAATATTGGTAACCAGAAAACCATATACATTGTGTTTTTTCAAGGAATGGTGAAAGGGCTGGAAGAGTGATAAAAACTTTCCCATGTATGTATGTGTGTATGTGTGTGTGTGTAAAATTCATTTATGGATATTATTGTCATGTATCATTATCATTTCTGCCCATTTTCTAGTGGGCTCTAGAACCTGGTTTTCAAGTTACACATACCTAGCTGGAGTGTTTTTTTTAACACAGATGAACCGTGTCTGATAAGCTGTTAATTAGGGTTTGATGTCCTATGTTCTCAAATTTGACAGCTTTAATGGCTTCTTGAGTGCTAGCCCCCTTTTATTTATACCTCTGTGTGAAGTTTGTTTTGCCTTTAGGTCCCTCATTTTCCCTGAAAAGCTCTGTTGATATTTATGCCTCCCCTGTATTCAGTGACCCATCTGAGGGTGGGAATGGCATCTTATTTGACCCCATGGAAAGGCTACAGAGCTTGAGTACAGTGGTAGAGACACCTCAAGGCACGAGAGTCACATAATTTAGTATAAATTGATCACTTCTGGGAGTGAAAGGCAGATTAGTAGTTATGCTGATACTGCAAGGGTAAACTGTTCCATTCAAACCAGTATACATGATTACTCTTTTTCTAGGCCACTGGAGTAGAAACACAGGAATAATGGAATCATATTTTTAAAGGTGCAGTGAATATTCTTGAATTTTGGCAAGTAAAGATTAAACTATGATGGAAAACATCTGTCTGATTATTTTTATTATTATCCTATCCTAACCCAAAGTTAAACATTAAACATGACTTATTTTGCCTTTAATAATAACGAGGTATGTTTATTTGTGTATCTGTTTATCTGTATCTATATCAGTCTGATGCCATTTTTTTGACCTGTTTATACCTTTTCTTTTTACATCTATCAGTAAAATGTAGGAACATATAATTTTGAAAGAAACTGATTTTCTAAAAGGGGTCAACCGTGCCATGAAGGAGAGGGAGACTTCTAAACTCAATATGTGTTTGTATTAAATGATATTCAGTTTGTAGTTTGCACATAGTAGGCATTCTACAAATATTTGATGAATGAATCAATCAACGATTGATGAATTCTAGCTTAGAAAATTTTCCCCTGTAGGACCTGTGTCTAGCCAGTATTTTCATCTAGTTGATGCTGTTTCTTCAATTTATCGAGGTCACTTTGAATTCTGATCTTTGATTCTGAGGTGTTAGCAACCCCTTCTAACTTGGTGTCATATGAAAAATACTACCTGTATGAAGTGTGTGACTGAGTTAACCTAGGAGTGTCAGGTTGGACATGTTCTTAAACTAGAACACAACCAAAGGCATACTTCATTTCATTCTTATCAGGCCAGCCTTGTGCACATTTGACTGATTGCCCTCTTATCATCCATTACTGATCACTCAGTTTCATCACTAAATAGGAAATAAGATGCACGAGAAGCCTCATGACAATTAGAGGACAGGAGAGGTAGAAGCGAGGACATTGTAGAAATATCTTGCAAGTGTACTTTGTAATTTATACTCCAGTGCATACCTATCATGTGTGCCTCAATAGGCAAGTCTTGACACATAATGTATAGAAACAATCTGCTATAGACAGTTCCATAGGGCAGATAACAAAGTCTCTAATGCATTCATGTGCCCGCTTTCAAAAATTTTGGTAGAGAAATATCTTATTGCTGAGACCTTAATTCTCTTCAATTTCTCTAACCAATTCACTGTTTTGTAATAAAAAAGCTTTAATTTAGCACCAAGAAATAATAATAATCACTTATTATGTTAAATTCAAAATATCGAGTCTGCTAAAATGTACAGGACAAATGTTTATTTTTTTTAATTCAAAGATGAATAGTAGAAGATAAGTCAATTAGTGATATAAACTCAACATGAAGCTAATTATCCAGGTAATTGAAAATAAAATTCTCTTTTTCCTTTTTCTTTCTGGTAAATGGGGTAAAAGTTGCCTCACTTGAGTTTATATTTGTAGATTCATGTCACCATGGAAACTACTAAGTCATTGCTCAAAGATTAGTGGATCATATCTACATTTTGCTCTTTCTCTTTCTAATTTTAAAATTTAAAGAAAACTTTATTATCTTTCTATTACAAACAAATACTAAGTACTGTTTACTAACAAATCAAATAATTACAAATGTTCATATTTGTAACATAAACCTTTCTCTTTAAGGGAAAGTATGGCAATGAAGGTAAATGATAAATATTTCCATGAAATAAGTTTATAAGAAAAATCTTTTTGTTTACATAACAAAGGAAAAATATCCTTCTAATGATAAAGGCTCCATTTATAAACCACATTTAAAATTCCCATAGCGTGATGTGTTTTAATAGCTCAGGACTGCAGTCACAACCCTCCCTTTGATCCATAAGTGGCAGTATCTATTTGTATGAGGAGGAACAGTTGGCAGTGTGCATTCCCAGGGTTGATGATGATCTGTGTGTCACAGGCTTCATTTCCAACAATGCTCTATGCAAATGAGTCATAGCCTCATGCCAGGGTAGAATACCACTCACAGAGTAATTGCCAGCATTCTCCCTGGTCATTCTATATATGGGATAAAAATAATAACCATTTAGGGACCTGATTTCTATAAATTAGTAGAAGCATTATGTTGTACACATTCTGCACATTATTTTAGTACAATTAGAGATGTTCATTTTGGGTTATATATAATGCCATGTAAAATGGAATTCAATATACCTCCTATATTTCATCTACTCTACATATTTTTAATACCTAGAAATTTTATATTATTTATTGTAGGAGAACTATTTAAAATAAAATAAATTATGTTGCAAATGATTTGAAAGTCTTTAAATGCAAAGAATAAAATATACTGAGGGTGAAAATCACTCTCAGTTACTGTAGCAGTACATGGGGCACAAATGTTTAAGTAAATTTTTTGCTTCACCTAAAAGTGTTTGCTGTTTCTGAGCTTTTCTTTTGATTTTCTGAGAAGAATAGTGCATGTGGACTTAAGCATGAATAATGGAAGGGATAATTGTTTCAAATGACAAGAGCTGAAAATTCTTAGGGAAAATTCAGCAACTAGATTTTGAAAGTCTGTGAAGTAAGAAAAAGGTACTAATAGGTGAATTAGGAACACAGACAATTTCTATTATAGCAGCTGTGAGCTTTCTTCATTCCACTTACATTTTCTTTCATTTTAGAAATGTAGTGATCTATATTCCTCCGTTTTTCCAGTTTCACATGCAAAAGTGAAGCAACTGCTTTCCCTCATACGTAAAATGATTTGTAAATGCATTCTGTGAATAAAGCACATTAAATCCCATTTGCATATAGTACGTTAACGTATGTGAAAAATGGTTCACACAGTACATTAGGAAGGGAATAAACAAAAATGACTTTAAAATGCTTCCTGTATTTGTAACAATTTAAAAGATAACACAGCAATGTATTTCAGGTGCATTGGACTTAATTCAGTGACAATGTTTTCTTTGGAAGTTCTTAATAATTTTTTTTTAAATAGCTCCTTTGCCAATTCAGTGCTAAGCTGGCAAGATTTTCAGGGCTGACCAGGAGGTGGAGAGCTCATGCATGCAAATGAGCTTGTCTCCTCTGCTGGCAGTTCAATGACTGATTCAAAAGAACACTGTAACCCAGAAGATGCATTGCAGCTGAATGTTGCCAACCAGAGACTACTCCAGCGCTCCTTGTTAGGTGGGAGGTTGTTTTCCAAATATCACATTAGGTCCAAGATCCACTGGCTCTGTTTCTGAAAAAGGCAGGGCTCACTTCCTTGTTTTTTTTCTTTTGTTTTTTAGTGTAAATCTGATACATTAAAAACCTTCCTGTATTTAAACTAAAATTTCAGGCACTGTTTCTATGTCCCTCTATTTATACACCACTCATTTAAAGGAACCTATGTGTACATCTTTATTCCTAGGCTGTCTGAATTATATATGGTTAAGTTTCAATATTTAATAATATATTGAATTTGCAAGAAATGTTGAAAAATATACAATGTGTGTGTAAGCCTCAAAGTTTTATTAGGTTTCCTCGTGTGAACTGGCATATGATGTAATTTTCAAGACTGATATAACGGGGGTATGTTGAATTGGCGAGATGCAAGTCCAGCAGTATATTATAACATCGTCATTTTACCTCAAATTCTGGTTTCGTATACACTTCCGCCTTTGGTAATTTACATAAACATGCATGGCCTATGAATTATGCATAAACCTGATTTTAAATGCAGAGCTTTCAACTCTCACAGTGCACTAGTATACACACCCATTTGATTGGCTCTGCCCTGTTTTCATTACTCGCAATTTCTTGGAACACAAAAGAGGTTGAAAAGGCTGACAGGAATGGACAGTATTTTTCTCGTGTGCGTGTGTGTGTGTGTGTGTGTGTGTGTGTGTGAAATATTTGTTTCCTTTTCAAGGCAATTGGTGTTGCAAAGTTTTGCCTGTGATTATTGTCCCTGGTTGTTGTTATTTTTTCAAGAGAAAATGCATTAAAATGTCTGAATCTACAAAACAGCAATCACAATCAGATACTTTATTTTTTTATTTTTAAAGCATGCTGCAGAAATATTTATATTTGCATAAACCTGAGCATACAGCTATAATACAGTAGCAACCATTAGTTTTTTGGGGGGTTTCCCAATTATTCTTGAAATAAGTGGGTAATACTAAAACACTGATCAAATAGGCATTCAGAAGATATAAAACTTTGGTATTATAAATGTGCTTACTGGAGTAGAATTGAGTATTCTGATTAATGTACACACATAATGAGAGTTCTCTACATAGGAGACGTTGTGTAATTGTTCTGTTTTTATATGAATTTATCTGTATGAAATAATCTATCCAATAACATAAGGAGGGGGATATAGACATTTTTACTAAAATGGCAGTACTTTAAATAAAAAGCAATGCAGTGGCACGTACATGGAACTTTAATGAGAAAATATTTTGTATCTTTTTACTAAACACTTGGTATTTAATATTTTAAATATCGTGATTAAATATATTCTATTTTTTTAGATGTACTGCTCATTGTCTTCTTTCATTTCTTCACATTCTCCTCATATTTTTTAAGACCATTTACCCTTCTCTGCCTTTTTTCTCTTTATGCATAACTTTCCCTTTACTGCCTATTTTAACATACTGATAGACATCATTCACCAAATTATACCTGATATTATCTTCCCTTTTATTAGTTCTTTCTTTAGCTTATTTCTCTTAGCATCTAATTAAGCTTTTATGAGAATCTTTTTTCCCTTGATGAATTCTGTATTTGCTACAGAAAATGGATATTTGTTTTAAAGTGAAAAAAGAGGAATTTGTGCTGCTAGATTGACTGTAGGGAGTCCTCCCTTTCAGGAACATACAAGTCTTGGTTTCACTGTAATTACAGGGAGCTCCAAACTCTTCCTTTGTAGGTTTATATTAGAGAGAGACACTTGAAGACTAATGACCAAAAGAAGTCTTTTGGGTCATTATGTCATGATTGTATGCAGAGTTTTAAAGTAGCGAACATCCTCTGACAGCAAGAAAGACTTAAATACCAGCACAAGTGGAGTGAAGCTGAAAACTTGCGATCATACCTGGTGGCTGGAATTTAAAGGGGTTGGAAGCAAACTCAAAGTAGCACACTTCGCCTAAGAAGTGAGGCAATTTTCTTCTGCATTCACTCTGAGAAAGAAATTACACCTGGCAGACCTTGCTCTGCTGATTTAGGAAAAAAGACACAGAAAACTTGGAAAAGCATAAGCAGAACTTGCCAACTGTTTTAGCTTCTTCCAAGAGAGAGATTGTACTTAAGTTTAAAATGAAAACTAAGATTAATTATTTCTCTATCTTTATGGTTATATTAGGTAGTAAGAATGCATTTTTATTGAAACAATACATATTTGCTTCTGCATGTCTGAATGTTTTTGGTTTTACTAATGAGTGCGAATGCTTTTAACTTAGATTGTTTAGCAGAAGAAACACTTAGATGGCATTTGGTAAGCTAATCACAGCCCTAACTCCTTAGAGCTATGTAAGTTGCAGTAGAATGCTCACATCGGGTCTGAAATGTGCCTTGAGAAAAGAGGACTCTATAAACTGGGGTAGCTTTCCTACATCGGGCCCCTCAATTTTGCCTCCAGTGTCAGATGGTATATGCTAGGATAGATACCGCTAACTCAAAACACCTGCGAGAAAGTCCTTTAACTTGGGATTTTATGACAACAGCAACAAAATTAAATGAGAATGATCAAATTGGTATCATGAAATGAAACTCTCTATAGCCTAAGATACACTAAACAAAGACATCAAATTTTGATTTGATCATGTTTTACACGATTATGTTTCACACTAAAATTTTTAAACATCAAAATCCCAATCTGTAGCAACTTTTTCTTATCCTCAATTTCAACCTTCTTCTTACTAAATCTGCTCTTCAAAGTCTTCAACATCTGTCATTTCTTAACATTTCCCCATCACCTATCCTTTTTCTTTCTTTTTTTATTTGTTTTCTTTTTTTCTGTATAGAACCATGTGGCTGAATATCTTGTCTACACTTTCTCATTGATATCTCAATTATCTGATATTCTTTTATTTTCTTGATCAAACAATTTTAAGTTAACGGTGAGAGGTGAAAGCCCAATGATATCAAAGCCCCATATTTCACAGGTTGAAACTGGTTTTCATTGTCTTTACTTGCAAAGTGTTGGAGGTGGGACCCATTCCTGAATCTTCTTTCTGGTGGTCGAATAAGGTACACACTGTTCCACAGTGCCACTGACATTGAATTTATGGTTTGTCCAAATGCATTTACAAGCAATAGGTGGTTTTGTTGTTGGAGGGTCATTGGTCATGCAGTGAAGCCAGCGATGCCATTTGGGAGGCACCATGCTTCTGTCCACATCTCAGAACGTGTTTTTTGATGTTCATTTCAGTTGTAGAGATAACCCACCGGTGATGGCCAAAAAGCTGCATGCTGTCCTCATAGTATTTGCTTCCATATTTGTCTCCTCCACTAATGTACCAACTCTCACATAATTTTCCCTAAAAAAAACTCATAGATAGCCTCGGAGGCCACCGTGGCCACTAACCTGTTGCAGCTAGCACTTCAGGACCTTCATCTTCAATTATCTGATATTCTCAATGTTTATTGTACCCGCTTAGCCAAACAACACCCCTGAATCAATTCTTTGATGCTGCTACTGGAATAGAAGTACTGGATGAATGAATTTCATATATATTCTATACAACACACACACACACACACACACACATTCCATGTATCTATATATATTGGTCCAAATTTGTGGTATTCAAGCTCCACTGGGTCCTTCTTAAAGCTCTACAGTCTTCACCTTTTGTGCTTGTTTCTTTTCATACTTTTATGACCAGTTGTTTCTTGAATTCCATGAGTTCATCATCTCTTTCCATCCCCAACAGGCTTCTACACTACCTCTATTTTGTTTTTCTCACATGCTTTCTTTGAAAGTTCCCATCAACCTTCAAGGTTTTAACTTCTGCATCTGTTCCAAAAACTTTCATGTCTACGTCTTTTACTGTACATCTACCTACTCAGCTCTTCAGGTTCATTTACATACAAAGCAAGAATGATCCTGTTGAGACACAAACAGGATTATGATACAACTCTGTCAGTATCCTCCAAGGACTCTCCATCTTTCTCAGAATTAAATCCAGAATTTTTATCTGGGTCTATAAGGACCTATACATTCTGCATCATCTCTCCTTGCTCTCTGCATTCATCTCCTACTGTTCTCCCAGCTCAAGCCACACTGGCCTGGCTCCTCAAACATGGCAGACAGGTTCTGCCATGGGAATGTGCTTTCTCATTCTTCCCTCTGCTTTGAACATTCATCTCAAGATTTTCCAAGGACTCGTTCTCTTATTTTGTGCAGTGTTCAATTGACACTTTTAAGTGAGAATTTTCCTGACCATTATACTTAAAACTGCACTCTTGTCTCAGTCCTATACATACATTCTATTCACATTTCCTGCTTGGTTTTTCTCCATCGCATTTGTAACTATCTCTTTTTTTTTATGGTACTGGGGATTGAACGCAGGGGCATTCTACCTCCGAGCTACACCCTCGGCCCTATTTTTTATACTTTATTTTGAAACTGGGTCTCACGAAGTTGTGGAGGGCCTCACTAATTAGCTGAGGCTGGCCATGAACCTGGATCCTCTGGTCTCTGCCTTCCAAGTACTGGGATTACAAGTGTGCACCACCACGCCCGGCTGTAACTATATAATTACCATTTTGTTTTGTTTATTATCTACCTTTTCTCCCTCAGTGGAGTTTAAGCCATATGAAAACAGGGACTTGGGTCTGTTTTGCTTACCATTACATCTCTAGAGCCCATTAAAGTGCATGTGTTTTAGTAGTTTGCTCACTAAACTTTTGAATGAATGAAAGGATTGTGGGCCTGGAATTATAGAGGGTTCACTGATGGCATTCAGAGTATTAGGCTCACAAGAAGGGGCAGCCAGATTTCTTAAACCTCAGAGGCACTTATAAGAAGTTATGTGGATAAAGGGGCACTCGCATGAGCCTCTCTGTTTTGGTAATTGTACAAGAGGAGGTATAAAAAGGAACACTCATAGCTGGGCATGGTGTGCACACCTGTAATCCCAATACTTGGGAGACTGAAACAGGAGGATTTCAGGTTCAAGGTCAGTCTCAGCAACTTAGCGAGACTCTGTTTCAAAATAAAAAACAAAAAGGGCTGGAGATGTAGCTTAGAGGTAGAATGCCTCTGGATTCAATCCCAGTACCCCCCCCAAATCTTAATAATGAAAGAAAAATAAAGGCTTTTAATTTAATCGGAAAAAAACCTAATTTTTTTCTGGCCTCTGATTTCATCCAGAAGAACTACTCCACATGGTCACCTCCAGCCCTGTTCTCTTTCTTTCTCCCCTCCAGCTGTCATCCACTCTCATTTCTTACTAACTCATGTTTCCCTTCTTTTCCTTCTCTTCCATTAATACTCTCATGTAAGTATTTTCTGTTAGCACAAAAATTACTGGTTTTCCATAACATCCAGTATTTTGGAGAGATTAATTTGATTATACTGGTGATCTGATGTGATCAATTCAAAGAGAGCCAAGAAAAGACTTTGGCCATATCTGTAACCTCAGTGCTATTTTAAATAAGCCTGACAGTGAAATAAAAGAACTAAATAAGCGAAGAGTCAAAATTCAAAGAAGCCGGACGTGGTGGTGCACACTTGTAATCCCAGTACTTGGGAGGTTGAGATAGGAGGATCCGGGTTCACTGCCAGCCTCAGCTACTTAGTGAGACCCTGTTTCAAAATAAAGAATAAAAAATAGGGCTGGGGGTGTAGCTCAGAGGTAGAATGCCCCTGGGTTCAATACCTGGTACTGCCAAAAACCAAACCAAAACAAAAAACAAAATTCAAAGCTATTTTTACTTTAGCACATTTCCTAATTGTCAAGGAATTTTTTACTAATCTTCAAAGTTGCCTGGAGTCTCTTTTGACTTAAAACCAAAGGATTTAAATTGATAGTTCATGTAGTCTTACAGACACAAATATTTTGTTCCTAGGCTGTGAATATATATTTCTTTCTTGAAAGTTGCTGAAGTATTTGGCTCACTAAAATCCCGTGGAAATGAGTGCTGTAGATTTATTAGGCACTCCATAGAAATGTATTTCCTTTGTGTTTTAAATTAGTTGCATTTGAATGTCATTGAACATGCCCTTGTTCTTGTTTCCATTTGTGGTCTTGTATCCAGTGGGAATTTATAGGGCTTGGATTTATTTAAATTATGCTGATGTATTTGATCTTTCAACAAACAATGCATGGTAAAAATGGGTGGCTGTCCATACCCATAAATGAAATATGAGGAAAAAGGCGCACTGATAAATTCTCCACTAAATCAGGTTTAATTAGATATCAAAAAGGGATAAAGCCTGGCAAAGTTTCCACTCCAAGTGTTGTAGAGATCTAAGAGCAGAAAAAGGACATAGATATTCAAATGTATAGTATAAAGCATTTTCTGAATTGTATAGATGACAAAGCAACCCACTTGTTGAGCAGAAACTTCCTCTCTGTTAATTCTTCTGATTTCACTTCAGAAATAGCTTAGGAAAATCACTCTTCCACAAAAAGGTGAGTAGGCTTATAAAAGTAACATCGTTTTTGCCTACATTAGACTTTAAAACTGCAGATATGTTAATACTGACCCATATTTTACATAGCTTGGTTTCTGCTTCCGGAATCTGGGCAGAATTTGATACATTTTTAACGCATTATGTGTAGGTAGAGTCTTAGGTTAAGTACCCTGAGATTTCTTGCCGATTGAAAATAATTAGTGAATAATAACTTTTGGAATTGTAATTCACACATATTAAACATTAGTACATTGAGTTCACTGGAAGTGAGATCAAATCTCACTAGCTTCAAGAATCCAGATACATATACACAAAAGTACATTCTTTGTCGCAAAGTCATACATTGTAGCAAACACTGAAAGTTATGATTAAATACATTTTAATGTTAAATATATGATACTTAAAATACTACTAAAGGCTAAAAGAAATGATAGCCCTGAAAAAATGATGTGTACACACCTTGTAGATTTATAGAAATAATTCATTTCACCAATTCCCTTGTATCCTGTGCTGGAGAAGGGGTTGGATAGCTCACTGGAACTTTAGAGTTTCTTGTAACTGATTGATTTAGCACACCTTTTTTTAAGCTTCCATACCTGGTTTAACTTTCCTTATATCCCCACAATTCTTTGAAACTTCTATCGATAGTTCTGAGCCTCTGCACTTTCCTCTGTCCTTCTAATGCCCTAATTTGTCATCTGGTGTGATAGCCATAGTCATCTCCTAAGTCGCCATGACACTGGCTCTCTTCCTCTATATCAATTATGTAAGAATTCTCAGCATATAAAAAGATTTCAAACTCTAGAGTTAAAACACTTTGTTAGCTTTACCTGTTTTGAATGTTGGATCCATGCCTCATTTCCTATTTGGAAATAAAAATTTCCTATTGGCTCTTGCCTTGCTACTGATTTCATCTCCTTCTGTCCCCTTTGGGACTATTTTCCATCCATCACCTGTACCTCCCAACACTCTGCAGGCGTCTATCCACTGAGTACTTTTCCATTGCTACAAACATACTGAACATTTTTATTCTAAAAACATTTCCTTCAATCCTGCTCCCACAAATTAATCTATATTCTCATCACACTTTTTTTCTTGTGTATTTACTTTAGGCATTAATATTTTTGGTGTCCCTACTTTTCACTTCTTATTAATTTGAGGACTCAACTGTCAACTGTTCTTTTGATTTCAGTCTTCTTTAATGTGAAAATAACATCTGAGTTATTTCCTTTTATTTCTCATCTATTCCCAATTTGAAAATAATAAATATCAATGTCCTTTGACTTTAATAAGAGCAGCTAACACTAATTGTATATATGCATTGAGTACTTTGTATGTGCTGTACACTGGTCTAAGAATTTTTTCTCTTTTTTTTTTGGTACTGGGAATTGAACCCAGGGTCATTCTATCTACAAGCTACACCCTGAGCCCTTTTTATTTTTTATTTTTAAACAGGGTCTCGCCAAGTTGTTGAGTCTTGCCAAATTGCTGAGGCTGGCCTCCAACATGCAACTGTCCTGTCTCAGCCTCCCAAGTTCTAGGATTACAGGTGTGCACTACCACACTTGGCTGATTTAAGGATTCTACACATATTGACTTAGATGATACTCAAAAGGATCCTATGAAATAGATATTATAACTATCCCTATTTTACAGTTGAGGAAACAGAGACAAATGGAGTTTAATTATCTTCCCAAGATCACATAATGGTCGAATTTGAATTTAGTCAAGCTGCTTCTAGGAATGACTCTGCTACTATTTTGTTTTTGATATTAGCTTTAGATCTGTCTTCCACTGATTGTGATTGTGTTAGCCTTTAAAATAGAAATATACATTTCATAATTGCAAAGGTATTTATCAATATATTCCTGTAAAAATTACAAATGATAGAGAAATATATGGAATAAAAAATGTATACTTGTTTCAAAAATTTAATTCTAAAACTGGAATCATAGTGTATGTGTATTTTTTCCCACAACTTGATTTTCATCACTTAATAATATGCTTAGGAACAAAGGAGGATTAAGGTTTTTTTTTTTTATTTTGCTACACACAGATCTGTGCCATTCTATTTAATGGCAGCATAATAATCAGAAGTTGGAAATGGCTGACTTTTAGGTTATCTATTTATCTATCTATCTAATATATCATCTATTTATTTATTTATTTTTGTGGCACTGGGGATTGAACCCAAAGGCATTCTACCTCCGAGCTATACCCCCAGCCCTATTTTATTATTTATTTTGAAACAGGGTCTCACTAAGTTGCTGAGGGTCTCACTAAGTTGCTGACACTGGCCGTGAACCTGCCTCAGTCTCTCCAGTACTGAGATTACAGGTGTGTACAACCACACCTGGCTTATCTCCATTTTTGTTTCTTTGTTTGTTTGTTTTACAATAAAAACTGATGCAATAAATCTTCTTGTACAAATATCTTTGTGCATATATAAACAAGTCCTTGTGTAAAACAAATTTCTGTGGATTGACTTGTCAGGTCGACAGGGTTATGGTCACTTGTAATATTGATAAGTACTGACAGAGTTTCTTCCAAAAGGACTGCACCGATTCAAACTCCATCGACAGTATACCAGCGATCACATTTTTCCCACAGCTCTTCTATTACTAGATGTTAGCAGTAATAAATTTTGCCCATCTGATGGGAAAAAATTTTATCTTCTCATTGCAATTTGAAATTCCTTGATTTCACATGAGTTTAATTATATCAATTTAAGTAATTTTCTCTTTTATTTCTTTATTAATTTATAGGAGATATCAATTATTACTAAATTTTAGGATTTTGTATATTTATTGCAAATATTTTGTTTTATTTAGTTTTGCTCTTTTCTTGTTTTCAATACAGTTACTATTCTTGCTAGCTTCTTGAGTTAAAAGTTAAATAAATTTGTTATCAATATGGTTTGTTTTCTAGAAAAGACATTGAAGCGTCTGAATTTTCCTTTCGAATCTGTCATGTACACATTTCACAAATTTGGTATGTTCCTCTTCTCACTACTAGTCTTTTCTAAACATTATATATTTTCAGTTTCAATTTCCTCTTTTACATACAAGCTAGAGAGGTGTTGTAATTTTTTCCAAGAAGATATATAATATGTCTATAAACATATACAAGTATCTATATGTTTTATATATATATATGCACATATGTATTTATAAATAATTTACTTATTTAGTTGTAATTCTTTCTTGAGAGACATTCTAAAATTGGTTTTGTGTTACCTAAGTTAAATGTTAATTTGATGCTTGGTTTCTGTAACAATAAGATGGTGTGTGTCTCCCCAGAATATCTAGTAAAATAGTCTGTGCTGTGACACACATCCTGATTGGAAGAGGCTGAGTAAGGAAGCAGGGTGGTAGTGAGCAGAAGCATACAGTAGATAATTTTTAAATATCTTTCTTCCTTTTCTAACACAATTATTTCAGTAATGATTATAAGATTAAATAGGTATCTTTCATGCAAATTCATGCATATTTTTATGCCTATAAAATTTGCATTTAATGGACAAAAATATTATGCCTTGCCATTTGCACATGATTTCAGTTTTCAACATTTTTGTTGTTTGTTTTTTTTTTTTGGCACTGGGGATTGAACCCAGGGGCATTCTTCCTCTGAGCTACACCCACAGCCCTTTTTATTTATTTGTTCTTTTGAAACAAGGTTTTGCTAAATTGCTGAGGGAGTCGTTAAATTGCTGAGACTGGCCTCGAACTTGTGGTCCTCCTGTCTCAGCTGCCCAAGTACTGAGATTACAGGCTCGTGCCACGGTGCCAGGCTAGTTTTAAACATTTTAAGCATGCATTAAAAACGCTATGTGGTCACACAGAATACAAGTTCTATTTCTTTGTTTTCACAACCACTGTAGTGTCATTGTTTATTTTTAGTCTGCTCTTTAAAGGCAGGCATGTGAATTATCTGTCTCAGAGGATGAAGGCATCAACAGTGCTAGAAGCAAATCAAAGATCTGTATCCTTACGAAATGACTCTCCAAACAAATGCACATAGCTGAATTCATGCATGTATGGGAAGCAGCTATATAATTGGGAATTTGCTGAATTAACTTCTAAGAAAAACTACAGTATTTATTTAGATGATAAATATAAAGTTGTGCTGGTCTGAAGTTACATATAAGTAATTAAAACTCAACCATATCAGCAACATTCATTTAGGACACATACAAAATATTTTGAAGTAGGAGAAAATTTGATCATTAACATTGTTTAGGATTGCTGGAGCATGGTGATAATAAAAAGCAGACTAATTCTGAATAGGTTTTATTACTGTTTTGAAATTCTCTACAGATAATGTACCCCTTATTTCCTACCCCTGGAGAAATGTTCTCCCACAGGCAGGTCTCCCTGGTAAACTACTGAGGGCACAGGGAAGGGAACAAACAAACAAACAACAAAAGAAAAATTTCTAGAAGAGTAGATTTTAACTGTTCTCACCACAAAGAAATGGTAAGTTATGTGAGGTGATTAGTATGCTAATCAGCCTGATTTAATCATTGCATAATGTGTACATATACCATAACTTCACATTTTATCCAACAAATACATAATTATCATTTGTCAATTAAATATAAAATAAAATACTAGAAAAGACTGAAGAGTGACGCAGATTTTTCAATATGGATTCCAATATTAATAATGTGCTTTTAAAGATGGTAAGAGGGCAAAGATCCACACCATGCTCGTCAGCAATATTTTAGCATATTTTGGAAAAATTTGACAGTACAACTATTATGAAAATATAATAAGTCACAACCTCAAGTTAAACAGTTAATTGCAAATATCAATATTTAATTCAATTTAATTATATAAAAATTATATAAAAAGTAAAATATGTCTGAGCATGGTGGTGAGATAGGAGGATCACAGGTTGGAGGCCAGCGAGCTGTAGCTTAGTGAGACAGTATTTCAAAATACAAAATAAAAAGGGCTAGAGGTGTATCTCAAAGGTAGTACTCCTTTGGGTTCAATCCCCAGTACCACACACAGCCACCAAAAGAAGTGAAATATGTTAGCATGTATTCCTACAGAGGTAAACTTTCTTTTAGCCTTTTTATTTTTTAGTGGTACTGGCAGTGGAACTCAGGGGCCTCCTACCTCTGGGCTATACCCCCAGCCCTATTTTATTTTTTATTTGGAAATAGGGTCTTGCTAAATTGCTAAGAGTCTAAGTTGCTAAGGCTGACTTTGAACCTGTGAGCCTCCTGTCTCAGCCTCCCAAGTACTGGGATTACAGGCGTGCGCCACCACACCTGGCTCTTCTTTTAGCCTTTGATATTAATACACATAGAAATGGTAAGTAATATATTAATAATGGTAAGTAATTATATTACTACAAGGTTAATATTGTTTTTAAATTTATTGTTAGCTGATATATAAAAATATAAAAATCATATAGACTGATGGGGTGCTATGTAATGTTTTGATAGATGTATACACATTGAATGTTTAAATCAGCTTAGACATCTCTATCTTCAAACATTTATCATTCCTTTATGGTAAAACCTTTTTTTTTTTTTTTGCGGTACCGGGGATTGAACCCAGGGGCATTCTACCTCTGAGCTACACCCCTGGCCCTATTTTTTATACTTTATTTTGAAACTAGGTTTCACGAAGTTGCAGAGGGTCTCACTAGTAGAGAGAGAGAGAGAGAGAGAGAGAAAGAGAGAGACAGGGAGAGAGAGAGCGAGAGAGCTGAGGCTGGCCGCGAACCCGGATCCTCCGGTCTCCGCCTCCCAAAGTACTGGGATTACAAGCGTGCGCCACCACGCCCGGCTTATGGTAAAAACTTTCAAAATTCTTTCTTCTAGTTTTTTAAAATGTACCTTATTGTTATCTATAGTCACCCTACTGGTACTGGTAGGGTGACTATCAGTATCTGTAGAATACCCTATATTCTATATATTCTATGTATCTATAGAATACCCTATTGTGCATCAGCACACCATAACTCCTTGATACTTTCTAACTGTAACTTAATACCCACTGATCGCCGGGCACACGCTTGTAATTCCAGTACTTGGGAGGCTGAGACCGGGGGATCCGTGTTCAGGGCCAGCCTCAGCTACTTAGTGAGGCCCTCTGCAACTTAGTGAGACCCTGTTTCAAAATAAAGAATAAAAAACAGGGTTGGGGGTGTAGCTTGGAGGTAGAACGCCCCTGGGTTCAATCCCCAGTACTGCAAACAAAACAAAACAAAACAAAACAAAACAAAACAAAACAAAACAAACAAAACAAAACACCCACTGATCAGCCTATCCGCATCCTTCCCTGCTTCCTACCCTTCCCAATCTCTGGTATCCCTCATTCTACTCTCAACTTCTACAAGATCAACTGTTTTTAGATACCACAAATAATATCATGTGGTATTTGTCTTTCTTGGTCTGACTTATTTCTCTTAAATTAATGATGTCTAGTTCCCCTTAAGTGAAGAACCAAAGCGACGCCATGACAGGCTTTAGTTAAGTAAAATAGGCCTAAGTATCTGTTTTTCTAGAAGTTAAGTTTCTATAGCTGGTTGCCCCATACCCTGTAGAAACCATTAAGTGTGCTAAATCTGATCCTGCCCCTAGCAACCCCTAGAAACAGCCAATCGGTGTCAAGCACACCTGGGTCTGGAATTTGCAGATAATCTGGTGAGGCCGTTCTGACCAGAGTCAGCAGGCCCCCCACCCATCCTGGACATTCTTGAGAAAGGTACTGCAGGCCCAACCAATCAGCTTAAATGTCACCATATAGGGTTAATGCTTCCCTAATGATGACCCCTACCTAAGGCACGAAAATTAAACCAACCAGGGAACGTCAACAGCTTATGTTTTAAACTAACCTATCAATGTAAAGGTGGGGTGGGCTGCCTCCTTAAGGGATAAAAGCTTTGTTCTTGGAGAGCAAGGGGCTTCTCCCTGTGACCACTGCATTGGTGCACGTCAGAAGCCCAAGCTCGAGCTTGAATAAAGGACCCTCGTGTGCTTTGCATCGGAATCGGCTCCTGGTAGTCTTTGGTGGGATCACGAACTTGGCACTTCATAAACTGTTGCAAATGACAGGATTTCATTCCTTTTATGGCTGAATAATATTCCAATGTGTGTGTGTGTGTGTGTGTGTGTGTGTGTGTGTGTTACTGGGGTTACAGGTGTGCTTCACCAACACCAGCTTTGTATTCCTATTAACAGTGCATATGAGTCCCCCTTTCTCCACTCTTTTGCAAATATTTGTTAGCTTTTTTTTTTAATAATAGCTCTTGCAATTTGAGTGAGATGATATCTCAATGTGGATTTGATTTGCATTTCCCTGATAATGAGTGATGTTGAATTTTTAAGTTTGGTTATTTGTTTTCTACTATGAAGGTCCTTGAATTCTTAATATATTTTTCTCTTTCTTCCCTTTTTTTTTCTTTGGTGGTACTGGGAATTGAACCTAGGGGCATTCTACCTCTGAGCTACACCCCCAGACCTATTTTATTTTATTTTGAGACAGGGTCTCACTATGTTGCTGAGGTTGGCTTCGAACCTGAAATTCTCCTATTTCAGCCTCCCAGGTACTGGGATTACAGGTGTATGCCACTGTGCCTGGCTTAATATATTTTTATATTAACACATATCTGCTATGTGATTTGCATATATTTGCTTCTATTTAATAGGTTGTCTCTTTACTCTATTTATTGTTTCCTTTCTGTGCAAATACTTTTTAGTTTCTTGTAATCCTGCTTGTCTATTGTTGTTTTTGTGGCCTATGCTTTAGAGGTTATATCTAAAAATACCCTTGCCCATTCCAATGTCCTGAAGTGTTTCCCCTATGTTTTTTTCCAGTAGTTTTAGTTTTAGATCTTAAATTTAGATCTTTAACCCACTCTGAATTTATTTTTGTATATTATGTGAGATAAGGGTCTAATTTCATTCTTCTGCATGTTCATATCCAGTTTTCCCAATACCATTTGTTGAAGAAACTGTCTTCTCTCTATTGTGTGTTCTTAGCACCTTGTCAAAAAATCAATTGACCATAAATGAGTGAATTGATTTCAGGGCTCTCTATTCTGTTCCACTAGTGTATGTGTTTTTATTCCAGTGTGATGCTATTTTGACTACTACAGTTTTATAGTATATTTTGAAGCCAGATAGTGTGATGCCTCTGGTTTTGTTCTTTTTTGTGTGGTACTGGCAGTTGAATTCAAGGGTGCTCTACCAATAAAGTATATCCCAGACCCTTTTTTACTCTTTATTTTGAAACAGGATCTCACTAAGTTGCTTAGACTGGCCTCGAACTTGCGATCTTCCTGTCTCAGCTCCCAAGTACTGGGATTACATATGTGTGCCACCACACCTGGCTGGTTTTGTTCTTTTTGCTCAATTGCTTATGTTATTGGGTGTTGTTTTTGGTTCCACACACATTTACAGATTTTTTTCCTGTCTGTGAGAAATATCATTAGTATCTTTTTTTTTTTTTTTTTTTGCAGTACTGGGGATTGAACGCAGGGGCGTTCTACCTCTGCGCCACATCTCCGCCCCTATTTTTTTTATACTTTATTTTGAAACCAGGTCTCACGAAGTTGCGGAGGGTCTCACTAGGTAGAGAGAGAAAGAGAAAGAGACAGGGAGAGAGAGAGAGAGCGAGAGAGAGCGAGAGCGTGCGCGCATGTGTGCGCGCTGAGGCTGGCCGCGAACCCGGATCCTCCGGTCTCCGCCTCCCAAAATACTGGGATTACAAGCGTGCGCCACCATGCCCGGCTCATTAGTATCTTGATAGTGATTATATTAAATATGTTTATCTCTTTGGGTAATATGAACATTTCAATGATATTAAACCTTCCAAATCCATGAACATGGTATATATTTCTATTTATATGTATTTTTTAATTTCTTTCACATTTTATAGTTTTCAGTATATACAGAGCTTTCATCTCCTTAATAAAATTTATTCATAAGTATTTTATTTTTATAGATGTTATCAATGGGATTTTTTCTTGATTTCTTTTTTGGATAGTTCACTATTAGTGTAGAAAAATACAAATGATTTTCATATTTTGATTTTGTATTCCACAATTTCACTGAATTAATTTTTTAGTTCTAAGTTTTCTGGTGGAGCCTTTAGGGTTTTCTATGTATATTATTATGTCATCTGCAAACAGGTACAATTTAACTTCTTCCAACCCAATTTGGGTGCATTTTTATGTTTTATTTATTTTATTTTTGTAGTACTGGGGATTGAACCCAGGGCCTCATGAATGCTAGCATGTACTCTGCCACTGAGCTACACCTTCAGACATTTTTATTTCGAGACAGGGTCTCACTAAGCTACCAGGCTGGTCTCCAACTTTCAATCTTCCTGCCTCAGCCTTCTTAGTAGCTGGGATTACAGACTTATAGCACCTGGTATAATTTTTATTAAATTCATTTTAAAAATTTAAGAGATGGGGGTCTTACTATGCTGCCCAGCTAGCCTCAACTCCTGGGCTTAAATGATGCTTTTGCCTCAGCCTTCCAACTAACTGCGATTGCAGGTGCATGCTACTGCATATAGCTGGATGCTTCTTATTTCCTTCTCTTGCTTAATTGCTCTGGCTAGAGTGTCCAGTACCATATTAAATAGAAAACAGTCGTCTTGTTCTTGATCTTGTTTTATTCCTGATCTTAGCAGAAGTTTTCACTGTGAATATGTTAGCTATGGATTTGTTCCATATATCCTTTATCATGTCAAGGTACATTTCTTCGAATTTTTTTTTCCAGTTTTTAAAGATTGTCTCTATCTTTTGCTTAGCTATCTATAGCAACTTTATTTCTTTCTAATTGCATGTTTTAATGCTTTTTACCTTTGTGATGTTTTTTAAATTGATCTTCCTTCTTCTAACCTTGCCACCTACCAGAGTCTTTTCAACTCAGCAATGAAATGGATCCTATTCAAATGCAGCTCATTCCATGCCACTGTTTTGCTTATGACCCTTCATGGGTTTGCCAGTTTACTCAAAACAGAGTCCTGACACTAGACTGTGTGATCTGATCCTGACTCCTGTGTTCTCTTTCCTATGACCGTCTTCTGTGCCCTCTGTCTTCATTCGCTGTGCTCCAGCTGTGCTGCATCTTCATCCTCTCAGGGATTCTTCATTTTCAAGGTCTCCAGATCTCTTCTGGCTGGACTGCTCCTTTCTAGTTCTTTTCATAATTGCCCCCAACACTTCCTTAGTTTTTGGCTCATATGTCTTCTCTCAGTAAGATCCTCCTTAACCTCCTTATCTGAACTAAAAGCATCTTCAATTTTGACTGAAATTATATTGAATCTATAAAGTTATTCTCCAAAAATGGAATTATCAAAACATTACTTAGTTTCCTATCTAGGAAAAAGGTATACTTCCTCATTTATTCAAATAGTTAATATTATTCATAAGTTTTTTCATAAAGATCTTACTCATACCTTAAGTATATTCTTAGATATTTATTGCTGTAGGGGTTGTTATTGATAAACTCCTCCTTTGTTGTAGTTTCTCTTCTCTTATCTTATATGTGTTATACAAGAAATTTATTTTTATATATTTCTTTTGTCTTCCAACTGGTTTTTGTATACGTTTATTGGTGCATTATAGTCTTATAATCTCACATCATAATGTTCACATAATGTATCACAGTGATAGTGACATATATGCACAAAGCAGTTGGTGAATTTTCCCCCTGGCTCCCTGCCCACTCCCCCCTTCTCCATACATGATATTGCGATTGGCACTGGTATTCTCCCTTATGTACATAATGTCAATGGAAGTGTTTCCTTCATTAATTCTTTCTTTCCCTCCCCATCCCCTAGACCATGTCCCTCACTCTACTGGGGTTTCTCCTCCATTGTCTAAAGTACCTCTTGTATCCTGATTATTCCCTAGCTTCCTAGCTTCTTCATATGAGAGAAAACATATGATCTTTCACTTTCTGTGATTAGCTAATCTCACTTAACACAATGTTCTCCAGGTCCATCCATTTTCCTGCAAATGACATAATCTTGATCTTCTTTATTGTCAAGTAGAATTCTATTGTGTGGATATCCCATAATTTTGTAATCCATTCATCTGTTGATGGACACCTAGCTTGGTTCCATAATTTGGCTGTTATGAATTGTGCTGCTATAAACATGGATATGCATGTGTTGCTCTAATATTCTGATTTCAGTTCCTTTGGAAAGATACTCAGGAGTGCTATAGCTTGATCATATGGTGGATCCATTCCCAGTTTTCTGAGGAATCTCCACACTGATCTCCATAGTGACTGTACTAATTTGTAATCCCACAAACAGTGCAGAAGAGTTCCAATTTCCCCACATCCTCATTAGCATTTATTGTTGTTTGACTTCTTGATGATTGCCTTTCTGATTGGGGTTAGATGGAATCTCAGTGTAGTTTTGATTTGTATCACTCTGATTGCTAATGATGTTGAACATTTTATTCATATATTTATTGGCCATTTGTCTTTCTTCTTTTGTGAAGTATTTATTTAGTTCAATTGCCCATTTCTTGATTGGTTCATTATTTTTTAGTGTTAAGTCTTTTAAGTAATTTGTACATTCTAGATATTAATCCTCTATTAGAGGGATAGCTGGCAAAGACCTTCTCCCATTCTATAGGCTCTCTCATTAGACTCTTGAAGGTTTCCTTTGATGAGCAGAAGCTTTTTAGTTTAATTCCATCCCATTTATCAATTCTTATTTTAATTTCCTGAGATTTGGGGGTCTTGTTGAGGAAGTTTCTACCTATGCCTATATGTTTGAGTGTTGGACCTATGCCCTCTTCTAGTAATTTCAAAGTCTCTTGTCTAACTTCCAGGTGTTTGATCCATCTTGAGTTGACTCTTATGCAGGGTGAGAGGTAGGGATTTCATTTCATTTTTCTACAAATGGATAACCAGTTTTCCCAACACCATTTGTTGAAAAGGCTGTCTTTTTTACAAGGTATGTTTTTTGTATCTTTGTTGATAATCAGTTTGCTATAAATGTGTGGATTTGTTTTTGTGTCTTCTATTCTGTTCCACTGGTCTACTTGTCTGGTTTTGTGCCAATACCATGCTGATTTTATTACTATAGCTCTGTAGCATAATTTGAAGTAAGGTATTGTGATGTATCCTGCATGGTTTTTATTGGTGAGAATTGCTTTGGCTATTCAGGGTCTTTTGTTTTTATATTTGAAATTTAGGACTTTTTTCTAGATCTGTGAAGAATGATATTGGTATTTTGATAGGAATTGCATTGACTTTGTAGATCACTATTGGTAGAATAGCCATTTTGATAATATTTATTCTGCCTATCCAAGAGCATGGGAGATCTTTCCATTTCTAAGATATTCTCCAATCTCTTTCTTTAGTATTTTATCATTGTCATTGTAGAGGTATTTTCCTCTGGTTAGATTTATTCCTAGGTATTTTATTGTTTTTGAGGTTATTGTGAATGGAATTGTTTTCTGGATTTCTTTTTCAGTGGATTCATAGTTGGCATATAGAAAAACTACTGATGTTTTTAGATTGATTTTGTATTCTGCTACTTTGCTGAATTTGTTAATCAGCTCTAGAAGTCTTTTGGTTGAGTTTTTTGGTTCTTCTAAGTATAGGGTCTTGTCATCTGTAAATTCAGATAGTTTCAATTCTTTTCCTATTTGGATTCCTTTGATTTCCTTCTTACCTCGTAGAGTCTCAAGTACTATATTGAAAAGGAGTGGCGATAGTAGACATCCTTGTCTTGTTCCTGATTTTAATGGGAATTCTCACAGTTTTCTCCCCATTCAATATAATGTTAGCTTTGGTTTTATTGTATATTGCCTTTATGATGTTGAGGTAAGTTCCTTCTATTCTGATTTTCTGGAGTGTTTTTAATATGAATGGGTGTTGAATTTGTCAAAAAATTTTCAGCATCTATTGAGATGATTATGTGATTTTTTTCCTTAGTTCTATTTATGTGGTGAATGACATGTATTGATTTGCATATGTTGAAACAACCTTGCATCCCTAGAATGAAACCAAATTGGTCATGGTGTACAATTTTTTTGATATGGTTTTGAATGGGTATCACTAGTATTTTTAGAATTTTTGCATCTATGTGCATCAATGATACTGGTCTGTAATTTTATTTTCTTGAGGTATCTTTATTAAATTTTGGTATTAAGATGGTACTGGCCTCATAGAAGCAGTTTGGAAGAATTCTATCTCTATTTCACAGAATAATTTGTGAAGTAGTGGGATTAGTTCTTCTATAAAGGTTTTGTAGAATTCAGCTGGAACTCCATCTGGACCTAGATTTTTCTTTGATGGAAGGCTTTTTATTGCTGTTTATATCTCTTTGTTTGCTATTTGTTGGCTTAGATTTTCTGTATCCTCTTGGTTCAATTTAGGTAGGTTGCATGTGTCTAGAAATCTTTCAATTTATTCTATGTTTTCAGTTTATTGGAGTATAAATTTTAAAAATAGTTTCTGATGATCCTCTGGATTTTCCTACTGCTTGTGGTGATGCCTTCTTTTTCATTTCTTATTTTAATAATTTGGGTTGAATCTCTCTTTCTTTTGGTTAGGTTGAGTAAGAGTTTATCAATCTTCTTAATCTTTTCAAAGAACCAGCTTTTTGTTTTGTTGACCTTACGTAATTTGTTGTTGTTGTTGTTGTTGTTGCTCTCTATTTCATTGATTTCTGCTCTGATTTTAATTATCTCTTGCCTTCTGGCTTTGGGGCTTGTTCCTGTTTTTCAAGGGCCTTAAGGTGTGTCATTAGGTATTTTCGTGACTTTCTGATTTCTTATGTGGGCACTCAGTGCTATAAAATTTCCTCTTAAAACTGCCTTCAAAGTGTACCACAGATTTTGGTATGTTTTGTCTTTATTATCATTTAATTCTAGGGTTTTTTTCCTCCTTATTTCTTCTATGATCCAGTCCTCAGTCAAAAGTCTATCATTCAATCTCCATGTATTTATATAATTTCTTTTAGTCTTCCTCTTGATGGTTTCTACTTTTATTCCATTATAATCTAAAAAATGCAACAAATTATATTACATTTTTAAAATTTGCTGGTACTTTCTTTGTGGCCAAGAATATGGTCTATTTTGGAAAAGGTTCCATGAGCAGCTGAGAAGAATGTGTATTCAGCTGTTGTTGGGTGGAATATTCTGTATATGTGTATTAGGTCCATTTGGTTCTTTGGGTCTGAAAAGTCTTTACTCATTTTTGGTCTGGAAGATTGATCTAGAGTTTCGAGAGGTATGTTGAAGTCTCCCAATATTATTGGTTTGAGGTCTATCTGAGACCTAATGTTCTGAAGAGTTTGTTTTATAAAAGTGGGTGTGCCCACATTTGGGGCATAAATATTTACTATCATTATATCTTCTCGTTGGATTTTCCTTTTATTAATAAGAAGTTACCTGCTTTGTCTCTTCTGATAAGTTTTGGCTTAAAGTCAGCTTTGGCAGATATGAGCATTGCTACCCCTGCTTGTTTTTAGTCTCCATTTTCATGGAATATCTTTTTCCATACTTCTACTTTTAGCTTACTAATATCTTTGCTTGTAAGGTTAGTTTCTTGCAAGTAGCATATAGTTGGATTTTGTTCTTTAATCCACACTGCCAGTCTATGCCTTTTAATTGGGGGAGTTTAGACCTTTCGTATTCAATGCTAAAATTGAGAAATGGTTTTTGTTTCCTGTCATTTTGAGTTATATTTTCTATTTGATATAGTGTTATTTCTCTTTCACTTAGTTGCCCATCTGGTGGAATTCACCCCTTTTCTGTTTCTGGTATTTATTTCTTTTTTCTTCTTTGTGTTTTATTTTGTTAAGTATTTTCTCTAGTCCCGGATTGGAGTCACAAAATCTTTTACTTTCTGCTTATCTTGGAAGGTTTATATTTCTCCATCAATTTTGAAGGATATCTTTGCAGGATATCTTTGAAGGATAGCAGTCTTGGTTGGAAGTTGTTTTCTTTCAGGGTTTGGAGTGCATCATACAAGTCCCTCCTGGCTTTCATGATTTGGGTTGAGAAGTGTGCAGTGATTCTTACTTTTTTGCCCCCAAATGCCACCCATTCTTTTTCTCTCAATACATTTAAGATTCTTTCCTTGAACTCTCTCTTAATCATTTTGAATATTATATGGCATGGAGAAGTTCTTCTTTGATCTTGTCTTATTGCAGTTCTTTTTTTTTAACCCAGGAGTGTTCTACCGCTGAGCTACACCCACAGTGCCCCCCCCCCCTTTTTAAACAGGATCTGACTAAGCTACTGAAGTTGGCTTTGAACCTGCGTTCTTCCTATCTCAGCCTCCCAAGTACTGGGATTAAAAGTGTCTACCACCATGCCTGGCTTTTTTGGGTTCTGAATGTCCCTTTTAAGTGGATGTCTAAATCGTCCTCTAGGTTTGGGAAGTTCTCTGATATTATTTCTCTGACGAGGTTTCTAAGGCCCTTGGTTTGTGCTTCTAGATCTTCTTCAATGCCTATTATCCATGTTAGGTTGTTTCATATTATCTCATATTTCTTGAATATTCTGGTCATATTGTTGTATTGTCTTCTCTATTTTATTTACTGTGTGTTCAGTTTTGAATGAGTTGTCCTCCAAGAATGAGACTCTATTTTCCATGTGGTATAGTCTGCCAGAGGTGGTTTTTTATTGAGGTCTTTAATTCATTTATTCTCTCTTTCATTTTTCTCAGAGCCTATTTTATGTTCTTAGGGTCTCAATTTTTCTATTGATATGTTCTTTCATATTTTGTACACATTCTCTCATTTCATTTCTAAGGTTTTTGATCATATTGAAAATCAAAATTCTGAGTTCTCCTGGCATTTTCTGCACTCAGTATTAGTGATATCCCTTGTTGTTGAGTTGTGGGAGTTTATTGTGTTTCCTCTTTGGTCTTCATTCTCATGTTTTCAGAATTCTAGGTTTATATCTCTGTTGTCTTGGCATTCTCTTCTTTTTGTGTGGGAGTCCTATGTTTATTTGTTATCCCTTTATAATAAGGCCTATGCTGGGGTGTATATTTGCTTCAATTAATCTGTCTCATATAATCATACTTTTGGGTTAGTCCCCCAGAACCTCTTCAACAGGATACAGTTCTTAGTCAGTGCAGGCAAGCAGGAGTCTCTGATTGGCTGCAGGCTTCTGTGTTCTACAGGCCCAAACTCAGTAGGATCAGAGACTATAATGTTCCATTCAGAGTCTGCAGCTGACTGGCTGAGATTTAATATACCACAGATACCACTGCTGTTCTGCTGGTTGTAAACACATGAAACCCTGCAAAGCACTGACCTCCATCCTCTGTGGTCACTGGGCACAAGTTCAGCAGGGCCAGAGATTATGACATTCTGAGCCTGTGGCCTGGCTGGCTGAGCTTTGATGGCCCAGGGACACCACCACTGATCTGTTGCTTGTGATCACATGGATCCCTGTCAGTCACTGTGCTGCATGCTCACCAGCCCAAAAGTCTGCTGGCCAAGAGCGTGTTGCATTCCCAGCCTGTAGGTTGGCTGTCTGAGTCAAACTGCCCCAAAGATACTGCTGCTGTTTTGCCAGCTGTGACCACATGAAACTCTGCTGGCTCCTGGCCTTCCTGCTTTCAGGACCCAAACTCTGGCAGGGAGAGATTGTACCATTCAGAGCCTGGGGCTTGGGTGGCAGAGTTATTTGGCCCCAGGGACACTGCTGCTGCTCTGGGCAGCTGCGAACACATGGGGCTTTCTTGGCCACTGGCCTTGGTACTTATGGCACCCAAACACCACTAGGTGAAAGTTTATAATCTTCTAAGCATATGGAATGGTTGCCTTAGTCATTTCTTCCCACAGACACCACTGCTTGTGGTCCTGAGGCAATTGCAGGAGACCCCCTCAGGTGCGGGGAGAACTGCTGACTCTAGGTCCTGCCTGATTGTTCCTAGGGACTGCTAATCCCCCTCATCTGCTAATTCACATTTTTGCTGTGTTCAACTATAACCCCCATCCCACCTCTGCAGGGATGGTTTGCAAACTCAACAATCCTGCGGGTTTGTTTATTGCCACTGCAAGTCCCTGTAGCTGTGCAGGCTCCCTCTGGGATGGTTTGTAAACTCACCATCTTGGCCAGTGCCACTCAGGTCCCTGCAGGAAGGCACGAGTTCAGCTGTAGCCACAGGAGTTCCCTGGGCAGTTTGGCTGGGTGGCTTGGCAATTCACAGTGGTCTTGATGATACAGGTTGTAGCCACTGGTTCCCTGCAGGGAGGGGCTTTGTTTCTCAGTCTGACTTCAGCTGCAGCTGCAGGAGTTTGTTGGGCAGTTTGGCTGGGTAGCCTGGGGTATCACATCTTGAGGTATTTGAGCATGGAGAGAAGAATATGATTGTTTTTGGTGTTCGTTCTCTGCAATCACTGGCTAGACAAGATTCTGCTTCTTTGCTGGAATTGGTCTCAGAGAGCTGCTAGGTCCCAGCAGCCACCTTCCCTGGCATGGGCTTCCCATGATGGTGCCTTCTCCGCTTTTAGCTTACCAGAGGAGATGCATGGAGCTCTTTTCAGTTTTCTGTTCTCTCTATTGTCTCCAATTCAACCACATTTCTACTGTCTTTCTTCTGTTGAGTTCTGACTGCTTTTCTTCTCTTGCCAAGAAGCAGTCTTCTCACTGGTTGAGTTCTGAGTCTCAGAGCAATTGGAACATGCTGCCTTCCTCTATTCTGCCATCTTTTCTTCTACCTTCCAACTGGTTTTGAATTCAATTAATTCCAATTTTTAAGTGTTCTGGTATTCATTCAGAGAAATAATATTTTGCTTCATCCTTTCCATCTCTGTATTTATTATTTTTATACTTTTATTGGTGCATTGTAATTAAAAATTATAGTGAGATTCAAAGTGATACATTGATATGTGCACATTTCACTTGGTATTTTCATTGCTTTTTATTTTTATTTTATAAATTATTGTATTGCACAAAATTCCAGAATAAAGTTAGACATAATTAGAGGCGAGGCTGGGTGTGGTGGTACATGCTTGTAATCCCAGTACTTGGGAGGTTGAGGCAGGAGGATCGCAGGTTCAAGGACAGCCTCAGCAAGTAGTGAGACTCTCATCAATCTAGTGAGACCCTGTTTCAAAATAAAAATAAAAAATATGGCTGAGGGTATAGCTCAGAGGTACAATGCCCCTGAATTCAGTCTCCAGTACCATACACACTCAAAAAAATTAGAGATGAGGTGGAGGTACTATTGCTTATTAGAAAGTAAAAAGACATGAAAGATTAGTTATAGCAACAATAATTTGCCAGATAAACCTAATATATATATATTAGTAATATATGCTATTATTTGTTATTATATATTAATATTATTTGTTATTATATGATATAATGTATATTATTTGCCATATAAAACATATATTGTTATACATTATTTATTATATATTAATATATAAATATATAATATATATTATTTGTTATTATATATAATATATTATACATATTATTTGCCAGATAAACCTAATATATACTTATTACTGCTTATTAGAAAGTAGAAAGTCATGGAAGATTAGTTATAACAACAAGAATTTGCCAGATAAACCATATATATGTATTTATACACACATACTCTTCTTTAAAACATTTGAAGAGCTATAGATACAAAGGATACATAAATAACTGAGCACCAGAAGGATGGATGCTTCCTACATGGGACCAGAAGGATGGATGCTTCCTATGTGGGTAAGGGATATAGGATGCTTCTTTATGAGGGAAGTGCTGTTGAAGGTGATGCTGAACAATCAGAAATGAAAGGACTGAGCTGGGCGTGGTGGTGCACGCTTGTAATCCCTGTACTTTGGGAGGCAGAGACCGGAGGATCCGGGTTCGCGGCCAGCCTCAGCTCTCTCTCTCTCTCTCTCTCTCTCTCTCTCTCTCCCTGTCTCTCTCTACCTCTCTCTCTACTTAGTGAGGTCCTCTTTAACTTCATGAGACCTGGTTTCAAAATAAAGTATAAAAAAAAATAGGGCCGGGGGTGTAGCGCGGAGGTAGAACGCCCCTGGGTTCAATCCCCGGTACCGCCAAAAAAAAAAAAAAAAAAAAAGAAATGAAAGGACTGTCTCTGCTGGGGTGAGGAGAAATCAGTTAAACATTCAACAAATCTATGGGCTTGGCATGTTGCATTTAAACCTAGTGGACCTCCCGAAGCAAATATAATCCTCCCTGCTCAAAAATTTTACATGATAATTATGCTGAGAAATCAGGGACTGAGGAGTTGGCCAGGAAAGCAAACAGAAACCATGTCTCGTAGTTGAAGTTTTATAGCATTGAAGGTTTCATGGTCTCCAGTATCATTTCTCCATGGTCCCAAATACCAGATGTTAGAACCAAAGGACTGATGGAATCCCTTCCCTCCCCTCGTGCTAATCTCTCACTCTTGATACCAGAGAAGAGTTTCTCACAATTCTGGAGTTTCTCCTCAAGTAGCATCATGTCAGTCTGGCCTGTGGACCAGAACTTGGCTGTGCTTCGGCCCATTTAAAATGAATTGGCTAACTTTTATGAGGAAATTCGCAGGTTTAAGTTGGATCTCAAAGAATAAAATAAATAGCCATGTGTGCTCAGCACACAATAACCTGAACCAGGGCTCAGACCATAGGTTTTATTTTATTTTAACATTTGTTTTTAAATACAGTTTTGAATAGTCAGTGAATTCAGCAGTTGTTTAGCTCTGATTCTTTGGAAGAATGTCCTAAGATGGAGATTCTTGTCAAAGTGATTTATTAGGACATGTACTCAAGAAAAATAGAGAGAGAGAAGCAGGATAGAGCAGGGGAGAAAAGGATGTGGTGTAGACAGGGGTCTAGCTTCAGTCTAACCCTGTGGACTGGAGCACAGGCTGCATGGAGTTCATCCCACCTTGAGCCTTCTGTACCCAATCTTGGTTTTCCACCTCAATAGCCCTCTTCATTCTGAAATTATCATAGGACAGATTCTTCTAATGCTTTCATAGTTTCGATTTTCATTTTTGTTTTTCTTTTTACATTTAAATTTATGATCTGAGCGGTGCTGATTTCAGTGTGGGAAGTAGCTATCCCTAACATTGTTTTTTGAGTTACAATTTTTTCCACACCTATTTATAATTCAACCTTTACCATATGTTAAATTCTCATATATATTTCAGTCTAGTTTTGAATGTTTAAGATGTCTTCCTGTATTCATGAACCAGAATGCTATAGCTTTTACTTATATAGTTATTTATTTATTTGCAGTGTTGGGGATTAAACCCAGGGTCTTACACATGTTAAGCAAGCACTCTACCACTGAACTACATCCCAAGATTAATAATACAATTTATTATTTAACATGGGCTAGTCCCCCTTATTGTTATTTTTCTTCACAATTTATCTATTTTTGCTTGTTTATTCTTTTATCAAAAACTTTAGAATTTTTAATTCTTAATGAAAAACCTTAGAATTTTTAACTTTGTCTAGTTAAAAATCCTCATTTAAATTCTTACTAGGACTATGATATATTTATAAATTAAATTAGTAAGAGTTGGAAATATTGTGATATTGAATCTTCCTATTGAGATCATATAATGCTGCTCTATTTTTCCATGTGTTATTTCTTGTCTGAAGTAGGCTTTAAACGTTTTCTTTCTATAGCTCCTGCTCATTTCATATTATAGCTCATTTTCATAATATGCTTTTGTATAAAGAAAAGCCAGTGATTTTTTTATTACTTATGTGTCTTTCCATCTCTCTGAAATCTCCGTTGTGATAGTTCAATCATACTGTTGCATTGCCCCAGATACAATTATATTATCTAAAAACAGTGATACTCTATTGTTTCCAGTGTTTTATAGTGATAATTTCTTTCTCTTTTACAAATATACTTACTAGTTTCTGTAGAAAAATGTTATATAATCTTTATTATAGTGGGCATTCTTGCTTTGATCCTGACTTTTACAGTCAAACGTTAGTGTTTTTTTTTTATGACATTTGATTAGCTCCCTCTTCTGTAAATTCTTTCCAGCACAGCAAGGGGACCTTCTCACTGGGCTTGTCTATGGCTGCTCATCAGAAGTGTGCGCCCTGACTCTCTGTGGCTCACTTACTTCAGAAGCACAGGGCTCACTGTCCCTCTCCAGCTCCCTCTGTGGCCTTTTTCCTTCTGAAGTCATAGCTCCATCAGTGCCGATGTTATCTGGCCACCAGGCCTGGGGTGCTGCCTTCTTGCCCCTGGCTTCCATGATGCAGAGGTACACAGGTGCTCTCTGGATTTCCAGCTGTCCCCACACTTAGTTCTGGCATCTGGTGCTGCTGCTTAAAGCCAGTAATGAAACACAGAAGTGCGGGGCAGCAACAGTCTGTGTTGAAATTTGATCACTGGGAACAGAAGATGTGAGGGGCCAGGCAGGTAACTTCCCCTTCACCTCTGTTGCACAGAGTACTCCAGGACACTGCCTCTCTTTGCAGCCTCTCTGGAGAAATCCTGTGTATTGAGCGAATGCATCTGCCAAGTGCCTCGTGACCTGATACGGTGCTCAGCACTGTAAAGCTGCACTTTATAGTGTTTCTCATCTTTCCTTGCTGCACTTCCCTTCTTTTCTCATCCTTGCAGTCCAAGGATGAGAAAAAAGAAAATAAAATGTAATGTAATTTTTTTCTTAAAAAAGAAAAAAAAATGTATGAGCATCTCCCTCATTGTCTTAGGCTCTGTTTTCTCAGGAATCCAGGATAAGATACTTTTCTTAGTACATTATTACTCTTAAGTGACATTTAAAAACACGAGGGGTGGGGCATGGTGGAACGTACCTGTAATCTCAGTACTTGGGAGGCAGAGACAAGAGGATTACAGTTTCAAGGCCAGCCTCAGAAATTTAGCGAGACCCTCAGTAATTTAGTGAGACTCTGTTTCCAAATTAAAACGGGGGCTGGGAATGTAGCCCCTGTGTTCAATCCTCAGTACCAAAAGAATACATACATACATATGTACATGCATACACAAGAGTTTGCCTGTCATGGTCTCGATTTCTCTCTTTACCTAGGGAGACAAAATTCAGTACTGCTGAAGCTCAAAATAAATTTTTCCCTCAAGTCATGAGTAGTAAAATCATCTCCTTTGTTAATCAGGGTTCAGTCAGAGAAACTGAACCACCAGGAATAATGCAGAATGAGGAATTTATTCTAGGGATTTGACTCTGATTGCAGGAACTGTAAAAACAGCCTTATTTTGGCCATTTCCTCTGTATCTCATACTAAGCCTGATGACACATGGCGGACTGTTGGGAACGAAAAAGCGAGCGAATTGGGGACACGAGCACAACTGGAAATGACGGGGATAAGCTGAATCCCGAATCCCACTCACAGAACTCCCGCTCGCCTTTCCTATTTCAAGCCTTCCGCCATGCTTCCATGGATGACCTGAAAGAAGATGTCTCACTGAAAAGCCATATTTGTCTCTGGCCTGGAACTCTGAAAAGGTGAAAGTAGCTGGAGGAGCCACTGTGGGCTGGCCCAGGGCAACACATTTAGGCAGCAGATCAGTGAGAATTTATGTGAGCTTCACGAGGGACCAGAGTGCATTGACCTTCCGGCAGTTAACCAGGCTGCTCCTTCACTTCCACCTTCTAGATTGCATGCCGTCTCCACTGTGGCCAACTCTCACTGGGAACTTTCAGGAAACTGAATCCTGGAAATGTTGCTCAGCTTGGTAGGGTTTACACATTACGAACCCTACTTATATATATATAAGTAAAACATGCTAACCCTCTCCGCCAAAGGACACAACTCTCATTAACTTGAAGCGATGTTCATCCTATCTTGCAGAATCATTCACTCCCTTTATCCTTTAACTTGAACACCAAGGTATAAAGTTAACTACTATTGACATCTAGTAGGATGGGAGGAGGGAAGAAAAATTGGGTAATACACTCACAGATATATTCATAGCACAAGAGAAGAGGAGGACTTACAATTGTTGCAGCCCTCATTCTTGCAACTGGGCACATTATTGGAGATGGTATTTATCACACCCTTCGCTCACTCCCCATTCCATATTTCCTGGCCATCAGCAAGCATCTCAGCTGTTTGTGTTTTCTTTGTTTGTTTGTTTTTACCAGGGAGGGTAACCAAAATTTTTACTCCCGAATGGTTTGGGCCATTATATTAGCAGCCTTTTCTCTATTGGGTTGTTTTAGCTTCCCATTGACTTTAATCACAAACCAGGAGAGTATTAAGAGGTATTGGGAAGGATCGCCTGAATTTCACAAATCTTTTTTTACTCTTATTATATAGTAGCAACCTAGTTTCTCCTCAAGATAGATAATTTAATAGCATAGAACCCTGAAGTGTCCATGGGCCAGTCTCAGCTTCCAGGTTAATGAAACTCTTGCCGTATCCCTTAGTAAAACATTTTTCCCTTCAGAGTGAAGATGTTTAGGCTAGCAGCGCCCACATGTGTAGAGAAAAAAACCTGAGATTTTACTAATTTATTAAATTATTAAAAGTTAAGTAATAGGAGTTTTTTTCCATTTCCCTCTTTTGGTTCCTGGACCATGTATCCTGGCTCTTGGGGAAACAGTACCATATACTGTTTGCAGACTTAGAACATATACTGCATCCTGGAGGACCTTGCTCTCCCACTGCAAAACATTGCCACACAACTGGCTCTCAACTGTCTTCAAAGGTCATTCCGTTGTTCTCTGCAGGCAGCTGCTTTGGAGGGGTAGTAAGACCAATGAACATCGTGGGTATGGACACATCAGTGACTACATTTGCTGTAAATGAGTTCTCTTGGCTAGATACAATGCTGTGCATCATTCTATCATGGTGGATAAGGCAGTCTGAAGGCCAAAGATGGTAGTTTGGGCAGAAGCATTGAAGATGGAGGTGAATCCATAGTCACAGTGTTCATTACAGTAAGAACAAAGAGCCGCCCCTTTTGTGATGGAAAGAGCCCAATATAATCAGCCTGCTACAGAGTGGTTGGCTGATTCTTGTGCAGAATGATGCCATATCAGGGCCTCGGTGTTGGTCCCTGCTTCAGGAAGACAGAGTCCTCAGCAGTTGGATGTAGCCCTGGTCTTGGTGAGTGGAAGTCTCTGCTACTATGCCCATCTGTAGCCACCCAACTTGCTGCCATGGCCACGTTATTCATGATCCCACAGAGCAATCAACAAAGTGGCCAGAGAAGGATGTTGACTAGTGTCCCCAGATTGGGGGACCTTCCACTTATCTGTTAAAGTCTTCCCTGCTGAAGTCATCATCTAGTGAGTGTTCACATGGGACACAAATATCTTCATACCCTGTGCCCATTCCAAGGAATTTTCCAGTAGTTTTCCTGCCAAGTTCCAGACCATTCACCTAAACTGTTGTAGCTCATGTATTGGTATACATCTATACACCTAGCTATCCCCTTTTCTGAGCAAAATGAGCCCATAGGTGCACTACTTACACCTGGTCCCCTGGAAGGATGTCTTTCCTTCAGTGCCCTTCAGAGCACCCTGGGCTGGGGTTGTGATGCTGCACCTGTCCACTGCTGGGTGGTGCCTGCATGTTATGCACTGACATCTCTACACTAAGACTGAGTCTTTTCTTCTTCTGTTTGAACATATTTTTACATCTTTAGTAGCAATTTAGGTTTTCCCTTCTTTATTTGATTGACTGCTCATAACCTTTGTCCATTTTTCCTTTGATGATCTCTGAATAGTGGTTGGTCCCGCTGTTCAGCTAGATCTTTCTTTTTCTTACTAACTTTTAAAAAGTGTCTGATAATCTGGCTGTCAGAGCATTTATGAATACAAATTAATATATTTTATTTATATTTAAATAAGTTTAAAAATTCAATAGTCATTAACTTTTGGAGGTGGGGGAAGGAGAACTTTCTTCTTGTTCTCTATTGACAGGCGAGATTTCCTGTGCATGTTTGTAAAGTGTGCCATCTCCTAGTCTCCCTAAATGGGACTTTATTCTGGGTGTGAGTAGCTTCAGAGTACTTGATTCCTGAGTGGATCTGACTGTCTTTGCTTTTTTTCTTCGGTATGTCATGGGAGGTCTAAGGTACTTTTGATTATTTCCATTCCCAATCCTCATTGTGAACCTTTTCCTTACAAGATTGTCCACTATCCCTAGAGAGCAGCTCCCAGGTTTCGTCCTCTGCCTGAGCTCCACTGTGGCTGTGCATTTATTCATCCTCTGCACACATGGAGCGCAGATGGGAAGGGGCTCTCCTGACTCAGCTGTGCTGAGACCAGCTCTCCACTAATTATGCTGAGATGGCTCCTGCCGTTTGCATTTGTTGACTTTGAGCAGTGAGCTTTTCTGTGACTCCCTCTGGAAGGACCTATCTTAACCCTAGACAAACATCCTATATCTAAAGCTTGATGTAATAGTTTAAAAGGATCAAGAGACTTTATTTGAATAAAGGTAGTATTAAAGCAAATCCCAGAGTAAAATTACTCTGGACCAATTACATTTCTATATGGTTAGAGGGGCTATAAATATCTTATGCAAATACAATACCCAATTTGCCACTTATTTTCAGGATAACTTTGGGCAAGTTTATGTAACCTTTATGTGCCTCAAGTTTGCCTTTTATGACCCTCATAGTATTGTCGTGAAATTAAATTAATTGAAATTCGTAAACAGTGATGGGACTCATGCCTAGTGTAGATGTGCTATAAGCTATTTTTTATCATTCTTTATGTTATATATTTTAGGTTATACAAATATCTTTGTCACTGTTTATATGGATGCAACACTGACATTTAAAAATAATATCTTTTTTATATTTTGGAACAACCTTGAACTTAGAAAAAAGTTGAAAATACTATAAAAATAACACGTTGCCTGAACCATCTGAGAATTATTTCCCATCTTGTGTTCTCATTTTCCAAGATATTTTAGCATGCACTTACTGCCAGCAGTTATATTTTTCAATATAACCATGGTACCACCATAAAAATTAAGATGCCAGTACTGATACTTTATATATGATCCAGCCAAGTTTCAATATTACTGTTGGAATAAGTTCATTTAGTGTAAAAGGGTACAATTCAGAACCACGTGTTGCATTTAGCGGTTCTGCCTCCTTCTGTCTGAACCATTTCCTCGGCTTTTCTGTGGCTTTCATGACCTTAACACTTTTGAAGCTTGCAAGGGAGTTTTCTGAGTGCCACTCAGTTTGGTTTTAGATGATGTTTCCTTATAGTTAGATTCAAGTTATATATCTTTGGCTAAAGTATGACAGAAGTGATGTGTGTTCTTGTCTGTGCGTCCTCTGCAGTGACCCACAAGTTTCGTTATATCCCATTACTCAATATCAATATATTCCCTTGCATCCTTTGGTAAGGTGATGCTTGCCAGAATATTCACTTTCAAGTTACTCTTTTCATTATGGAATGAATATGTATTTTCGGATATGATTTGTAACACTGGATAAATATTCTTTTTCCCCCAAAACTTTCAATTTATTCACTCATCAGATTGGACTCTGGTTTCCCCTTTTGTTCAGTGGGCTATCATCTACTTGTATCATCATAAACTCGGTGCTCATATTTTCATATTGTCCTGGTTTGGCCACTGGGAGTCACTGAAGCTGACTCCTGTGTTTTGTTTTGTTTTTTTTAATGCGTGTTATTTTGACATGACTCAATCACTCTTGGAGGATGTCCTTGTCTTAGCACAATGAAATATTCTGGCACATCTGAACTTTTCTTGCCCCAGCCCTGAAATCAGACATTTCTCTTTGAAGCTCTGGTTCCTTTAGGTGGATCATAGTATTTAAAATCAATATCTGATTCTAGCTATGTTCACTGTTTTGAGGGATTTTCACCAGGATCATGTCTCATATGTGGAGAGAGCTAAGGAATATGTATATATATGAACACATAAAAACATGTATACCTATATGCATTGCTATTTTTTTATGTATTGAAAGCCAATAGTTCACAGGTAACCCTGATTCCAGGCCAACAGTACAAGGTTCAATATAATTTTCTTCCTTTTCATATTTATTATTCCTTTTTCTGAAAAAGATAAATGCTTACATATATTTATTGTATCATTCCTTGTATATATAGCTGATTTCCCATGCACATACCTGCTTTACTCTTGTTGGCTCTGGCATCTGCCCAGTTGGGTGCCCTCTTTCCCCTACTCACGCTTAACCCCCTGCTCAGCTCTGCATAACTGTATAGAAGCCCTCTGCACTCTATCTGGGCCCCCAAACTCACTCCAGGCCATTTTCCAGCCCTACAAGGGTTCCCTCCTCATCTCATTTGGGGTTTGATTCTCCTCATGGGACCTCTGCCCTCCAGTCCCATCACAGGTATGCCCACCTTACTTTACCCATCTCATGGCTTTGGTGCTGGTGTTTTAGGAAGGGAAATGATGAAGAGAAGGAGAAGCTCCTGAGAGGGCTTTGTCTATAAGGACAGATGTGGGAGTTGTCAGAAAACAGAAGGTTAAAAGTTGAAGTCATTTATTGGGGTAACTCTGGCTGACGATATTTGCTCCGTAGTCTCACCATGGAGGGTGCTGCTTTAGGCAGCACCCGAATAACTACTCCGTGGTTCCTGCCACGGAAGGTCGCTGCTCCCTGCAGCTTCTGAATAACTACTCCATGGTTCCTGCCATGGAAGGTCGCTGCCGAGACAGCTTCCGAAATTCCGTGCTTCCAGCCACGGAAGGTCGCTGCACCAGGCAGCTTCTGATCAATAGCCTTTTCTCACCAAACAACACGAAGTCTGATATAGTAATTTGCAAAATAATTACATTTAATAATTGGGGGATCGGGGAGGAGATAGAGATGACAAATTCTCCTGGCCTTTTATAGCCAGGGCCTTATTTTTATAGAAACTTTAAAAGTTAATCAAACACAGAAATCAACAATTATCACAGGTTATGG
Organism: Glis glis; assembly: GCA_004027185.1. Classification (NCBI taxonomy): domain Eukaryota; kingdom Metazoa; phylum Chordata; class Mammalia; order Rodentia; family Gliridae; genus Glis; species Glis glis. Next base: position 52,024 of record PVJS01001267.1, read on the forward strand.
TAAAGGTTAATCAAGCACAGAAATCAGCAATTATCACAGGTTACGGTAAAGAAGGTCAGTGAGGCAGGCGTGTGACAAACTTAGGGGAAGGAGGGATTGACCATTACTAGGTGGAGACGACATCAAAGCCAGCACCTTAATGATTACACCAGGTCCCTTGGAATGTGTCTGCTTGCGGACAGATCCCACCCAGACAAATACCATGTATCCAAACTGGTCCAAGATGATAATTTCAGTGTGCTAAGACAGGCCTCGGCCCTTGACAGTCATTCATGTCTTATGTCTTTGGTTACATCTCCTCCCTCATGGGATCATTAGCATCCTGGTCCTCACAAACCCGGGACCTATAGCTAGTTAGAAACATCCATGCACCTGCAGAATCTCAGCTCTAGGTTTATTTCTCTCTTCTCTCTGATACCTAGGGATTCCACCAACCCCCCTTTTTTTCCATTTCAAACTTCTCCATGCATCCAAAATCTTTGGTTATATTGTATATGTATTTGTAATGAGAAAATGTTTATTTGTGCCAGTTTAGCTCACTGTGTTGCCAGACATCCCTTTGATACAGTTTTTAAATATTTTTTCTGTCAGATTTATGAGATCACTTTCTGAACTATATCAATCAAAGGACAGAAAAGGGTGACAGATGTTTCTCTTTAGTATTTATTTATCAAAATGCTTCCAGCAGGTACTATATTTAGTGCTGTTTTCATAAAAGTAATTTAGCTTGAAGCATTTTCTCTTAAAATGTAACAATGCAGTGTATTATATTAATGGCATGCCTCTCAATATAGTTTATGAATCAGTATAATATTATGAAATATTGGAATAACAGGAGGGTCTCCACCTCCACTTCCAGACTCTTTTCCAGGCACAGTCATGATAAGCAAGAGGAACCAGACACTAGAGAAAGAGGCATTGAATTCCTGATGTTTAAAGTTCAAAATTTGTGGTGTAAATTTAGTGGGGAAAAAGAAGCAGTTGTGTTCTGTGATGCCCTCTCCTAAAGGAGAGGAGCTGGATCTCTTTGTGATGGGATATTTGAAAGTGGTTGTGGAGCCAGTGGGAATCCATCCTCCCCATGACCAGGCACCACCCTTCACCAGCGTTAGGCACACAGCAGCCAAGCTGGATCCCGCGTAGTCCCCTCATGAGATTGCCTCCCTTCGTCAGTGCTGAGCAGCTCTGTAACTGTCCTTCTGGATGCTGTTGTGAGGACAGCAATTCCTCCTTCAATGGTCCAGGACCACCAGCCTCTACCTCTGACTGTGGAGCCATGTCTTCTGCATATATTCATCTAGATTATACACCACACAAAGAGCCAGACCTAAGGATGCGCTGTGTACCGGGTAAATACTCTTATTAGTTGAAAAATGTTTCACTTTTGTTATAAATTTGTTCTATGTATAAGTGACTTGTATATTTGTTATGATGATCTTACAATAGAGTTTATTACTCTAACAAACTTAGCATATTACAGTAATTTTCAGATAAACAAGTGTAGTATCTTAGTCTAGCCAAGTTGATGTTCTTTTCTGGAGGAACTCTCAGCAATTGAAGATCTTGGTAAAACATCAGAATAAGGAGATTTTGCTGCTTTTCTCACTGATGTTCTGACTAACAAGTATCTTAGGATAAAATACAATAAAAATTTGAAAAACTAGGTTAGTATTAGTATAAGGGCTAATTTGACGTTTTGGATTTTAGTTTATGTTATTGCCATGTTTTAATTTAAATTCATAAATACCTTCATCATGGCATGACTCATTACATATTAATCCATATACATTTACAATTAATAGTCCACAAAGTAAGAATTAGTTACAAATTAAAATTACGAAAGTGATACTTAGCTAGTTATATTAGAGAAATTGTGTATTTTTGATATAGATAATTCCATCAGTATGCAAATTAACTTTGTTAAAATTTAGCAGCTTGACACATTTAGTTTTTAAAAGATACAAGTTCTCAGGTAAAGTATTAATTTTTCTTTAAAGACTACCTTACAATATTGAAAGAATTAATGTCCTTTCTGTGTGGTCCACAGACCAACAGCACTGGCATCCCTGGAACATGAGAGAAATGCAGACTCCCAGGCCCTGAAGCACAAATTGTATTTTTTACAAGACCCCATGTGATTCGTATGCATATTAGCATTTGAAGAGCACAGTTTTAGGTGACATTTATAATTTGAAGAATTATATAAAAAGATACATACTACAACTGTGTAAAATTTGCATTTGACATTTAACAATGAACATAGTAAAGAAAAGTGATATTAATGGTACATTGCTATATGAGGAATAAAAAAACTTGCAGTTGTATTCTAAAATGTGGTTTGATCCTTGTTGAGATATTGCAATATATTCATAGTAATAATTTAAAGATATATTGCTGAATACTTTATAGTGTCAGTATCTGATTCTTCCAATATCATTTCTCATTGAAGAATGTTGTATCTTAAAACTACAAATTATTCAAAGCTTAAAATTAATTATGTCTAAGAAAAGGTTCCTGTCTAAGTCATCTTTTCTATAAAAACGGAGGTACTGCAACAGGTCAGTATCAAAACTGCTGCATAGAATTTTGTTTCCTTGAAAGTGAGAGAAGTAACTAGAATTATTACATCCTTGTGAATTGACTCTTAATTCAAAGTTTTTTTTTAAATTCAATTATTTTAGTTAAATTATTTGAATATAACTTATATGAAATGCATTCATTATTATTTAAAATCTATAATACACTTTTCTAAAAGCCTCTTTACCTGAGGAAGGAATATTTAAAAATATGTATAGAGGCAACATAAGTATTAACAGTGGCCCTAGAAAACCAGTTAGTGGTATTTAGGAAAAGAAAATTCTCTGCCATAACCCAGGCAAGATGTAGCTGGTGATCTCTCACTGGCTGAGATGGGAGTCGTCTCACACTCCATTCAACAGGGTGTCCTTCACCGGTTTATATGGTGATGCCTGTATTTCATTGCTTTCAATTGTTAATGCAATAGTGTCTAAGATACTCAGTTTCTTTGTGATGTCTTGCCTCTATGTGATTAACACTTACAAAAATAATTTTTTTCTGAAATCGATTATGTAAAAGAATATTCTAATTAATTTCTGCCACCATTTACCTTTCCTTAATATGGTGTGTGTGTGTGTGTGTGTGTGTGTGTGTGTGTGTGTGTGTGTTTGCTTTGTGTGTGAGTTTTACTTTAGAAACTTCATTCCTGAGGTACTGGGTCACTTTTTTCTCCTGGTGCTTTTGGAAATCATAAGGGGCATTTTAATGTCAACCTACACATTTTAAAAAAGAGTGTGTATATAGCCTTTCTTAGGCTCACTAAGAAAAATGAATAAAACAAGAAAGGGCTTTTTTTTAAAAACCCTAATAAGTGGAGGGCAAATTTATCACAGGGGGAGCTTGCTTCCTGGAAAGGCAGCAATATTATGCCCATTGGTCAGTCTCATTCACATGAGGCAAACTCCATTACTTGCTGTGAGCAAGAAAAAGGTCACCTGACCCACGTGGAGAGCATTAGCTTTTTTGTTCAGCTATGAAAAAATTGCTTTGCCACTTGGGTCAGCATCATGATGTAAATCTTAATGAAAGTTTCTGAGATGTGAGCGTGAATCAAGCTGTTTGGCCACCTTGATGCTCTCTTAATCTGCCTTTTTCTTGCTTTATTTCCTTCGGTCTGGTTTGGGGAGCACACAGCTCAATGCACACCCATCGGTAGAGCAAAATCACCACTCCAGCTAGCCGTCTTGGCCCTGTGGCCCCTAAGGCTAAGGATACCTGAGATCCATACCCTAGTTCTCTTTCCTTGTGCAATAAAAGAAGAAAAATCCCAATTTTTATTTATTTTGTTTGTGGGATTTAAAAAAAATAAAAACTGCCATTTTATTTGGGAGCCTATGTCTCTACTGCCCAATGAATAATTGAATGAGATTGTTATTATAAGGCAAAAGTTATCTAGATTATTTTAATGGATTAGCATGGGGGCACAAAGCTACTAAACAGGCTAATTTGATTGTTTGTCTAATTCCTATGATCTTATTTTATTTTATTTTTGGTACCAGGGATTGAACTCAGGGGCATTCTACCTCTGAGCTACACCCCCAGCCCTTTCTTATTTTTTATTTTGAAACAGGGTCTCACTAACTTGCTGAGTGTCTTGCTAAATTGATGAGTGTATTAGTCAGGGTTCAACAGATCAACAGAATATCGATAGAATTCACAGAATGAAAGGGGGGAAAAAAAGGATTTATTAGATTAGCTCACAATGCAGTCCTGAATTTCCACCACACGTGAAAAGTCAGAGGAATCAGCAGCTGGTCGGGTGGTCCAAGAGCCAGAGCCCCACGATTGAGGCAACCACCAATTCAGACTAGTCCAAAATGTGAAGACCAGGAAGCTCCTCGGAGAAAACGACGGCAAAGCTTCAGTTCAAAGTCCAGTCCAAGATGTGGAGACAAGGAAGCTCCTCGGAGAAATGACGGCGAAGCTTCAGTTCGAAGGCTGGAGGCCGAGGATCCAGACGAAAGCAGATCAAGAAGCTCCTCAAGGAACCGGCAAAATTGCAGACTGACGATCTCAAATGAGAGCAGATGCGTTCTCTTCAGGAAGAGTAGCGGCTGCTTCTACGTGGCTTTCCCCTTCTTTTATCCAAGTCCTGCACCTATCAGAACCCTGCTACCCACATTCAGGGCAGGACTTCCGGTTCAATCCGCTGTTATACAACCAAAGTCACATGATATGGGGTGAGTCAAGTTGACAAACCAGACCAACTATTACAATGAGGCTGGCCTCAAACCTGCAATCTTCCTATCTTAGCCTCCAGAGTACTAGTATTATAGGTGTGTGCTACCATGTCTGGCTAATTCCCATGATTTTTATAGGCATAACCACTAAATTATACTGTGCTTTTCATTATAAAAATGAATTGTTTTAAAATACAGTAAAGCATTCAAATAATCCAAGTGAAATTATAATAAATTTGGAAAACATACCTTGTAATTGTTTGAAATCATCAATCAATCGTTAACTACTTATTAGTACAAACATGTTGAGTTTTTTCTGGGTACTGAGGACACTATGATGAGCAAGACACACAACATCCTTATTCTCATGGATATATGTGACAGTGGGGGAGAGAGAAAAGAAATAAGATAATTTTACATGGTGGCAAATGCCATAAACAGAGTAAAACACAGTTATAAGATTCAGAAGTTTAATTGGATGGTCAGGGAAAGTTTCATTCAGGGTGTGACATACTTGGCTGAGGCCTGAATGAATAAACACAATCAGACTTCAAACTGTCTCAGGCAGAGGATTCTGGGCACATGGCATAGCAAGTACAAAGGCTTAGGGCAAGAATGAGCTTGGAGGAAGACCAACAGGACTGTGGCCCAGAGGACAAGAAGGAAAGTTTTAGCAGATGAAGTCAAGCAGTGGATTATGTAGGTCCTTCTAGGCCCCATGAGAAAAGGTTTGGATTTTACTCCAAGAACAGTAAGAAGCCAATACATAAATTTTAGTAGTAGTTTGACCACTTTGGATGGATTGTAAGAATAAAAGAGCAGGAAAAAAAATCAGGAAGTCTGAGTATAACCCAGGTGAGAGATGATGATGGTTCTACCTAACAGAGGAGATGAAAGACATGGATTACTTGTGGATATACTTTGAGTTGAGCTGACAGGATGGATTGATAGATTAGATGTAAAGGATGAAAGAAAATGTTGTTGGTTTGAGCAACTGAGTAGATCTGGTATCATTTATTGATGTGGGAGACACTAGGAGAGAAAAACCTTTCTGGGAAATTCAAGGACTTTTTGAAACATTAAGAGTCCAATTACATGTCAAGTGAAGAGATCAAGCAGGCAAATGAGTATGCTTACAACTTCAGAGACTGGAGGAGAGTTAGAGCTAGAGATACATGTTTTAGAATCATCTAAATCTGATCATGTCTTAACTCTTACTTGTGAACATTTCTTTGGTGATCCTTGGGAGCTGGAGTAAGAGAAAAGGGTAGTGAGGCAGAGACACAGAGACCAGACAAAGGGGGCACATCACCTAGCTAGCAAGCTCTTTGATCACATGAGATATCTTTGGGGAGGATCTACAAGGCCACCATTGTTGCTGGACATGTTGTCTTTCCAGGGCAGAGGAAAGGAGAAGAGTTTATCTGCAGGTCCAGTCTCATTCTATATTTCCTTGGTCAAAGTCTGTTCCATGGGGCATGAGGTCTAACTCTTCCTCCTGGCAGCCACTGGGAGGCCAGAGTCCTCACTGTCCAGCTCAACCAGTGGGTAGAAGTGAGTTCACCTCTTGTGTGGAGCTTCCTGATCGACATTGTCATCATCAGCACTATTGATGACCCAGCTCCATACCATGAAATCAGTGCAAATTGCCCAAAAGCTCTTCTAGCTAGAAAGCGAGGCAAGTGGCCAAGGTGAGAGTGAAAAGTACCACATCGACTGAGTAGAGCATGGATGGTATTCTGTATGGGCTGAATTTCGTCCACCCGTATTTTGTAAGTAAAAGCTCCAACTTCCTATGTGACTGTATTTGAAGTAGGCCTTTAAAGGGAGTGGTTAAGGTTAAATGAGTTCCTAACAGTGGAGCTCTGATCTAGTGGGACTGGTGGCCTTATACAAAGAGGAAGAGGTGCCTGAGATCTGCATCAATAAATGCCACTTCCCACCACACATATGAGGACCCAAGGAGAAGGCAGTCATCTGCAAGCCAGGAAGAGAGCTCTCACCAGGACCCAGACACAGGTCTCAGACTTCTAGTCTTCACAACTGTGGGACAATAAACTTCTGCTGCCACTCAGTCTGGGTTAATTTGTTAAGGCAGCCCAAACTTGACTAAAATATTTTTTTTAAAACAATGGACTAAGAGTTTATGTAAGTAGAGAGGAGATTGGAGATATATATATCCAGGCATGGTGGAGCATGCCTATAATCTCAGTACTTGGGAGGCTGAGACCGGAGGATCATAGATTCTAGGATAGCCTCAGAAATGTAGTGAGAATCTCAGCAACCTAGTGAGATCCTGTTTCAAATTAAAAAATAAAATAAAAGGGGTGGGGGTGTAGCTCAGAGGTAGAATGTCCCTGGGTTAAATCCTCAGTAGCCCTTCACCCACTGCACACCACATGGAGAAGAAGAAGAAGAAGAAGAAGAAGAAGAAGAAGAAGAAGAAGACGACAACGGCAGCTAAGTCCTAGGGTAATCAATATTTGGGATCAGAAAACAAATTTCTGGAATATCAGCAAGAGAAAATCTGGAGAGTGTGATGCTGTAAAAGCCAAGACAGTTATAAGTAGGGGGGTAGTTGTCCAGGTGGAAGAAGAGGAGTGGGAACCCCCCAAAAGTTTTTAAAGATGGAAAAGACTAAAAAAATCTTCATATACTGATGGTAGAAACTGATGATCAGTATAAGGATGGGATAGCCAGGCTCACATCTATAATCCTAGTGATTTGATAGGCAGAGGCAGGAGGGTGACAAATTTAAGGCCAAGTTGAGCAATTTAGCAAGACCTTGTCTCAAAATAAGAAATAAAATGGGCTGGAGATGTTGCTCAGTGGTACAGCACACCTGAGTTCAATTGGCAGTACTCAAAAAAATGTATAATTACAATGCACCAATAAATGAACATAAAAAAAGAATAATTGTATAGCTGCTGAATGACTTCCTTCAGATGGTAAAAGGATATAAGGATATATGGATGTATGAGGCACACCTGGTGAGGGCCTTCATTACTCTGGGGACTCTGCAGAGTCCCGAGGTAGCCCAGGGCATTATATAGGAAGACAGAGCGAGCTTGCTTACTTAGGGTCTCTCCTCCTCTTTTAATAAAGCCACTAATGCCATCATGCAGCCTCACCTTGATGACATGATCTAATTCTAGTTACCTCTCAAAGGCCCCACCTCCAAATACCATTAACATCCGACTCGGGGGATGAAAGTCTGAGGGACACTCTCAAACCATAGCACCCATAGCTGAATCATTTTTAGAATCGCTACAGTTTTGGGCCCTACAAAGACTCAAAATTTTCTGGCATATTTTGTGTGCATAAGACTCATATTAAAAATAGCTGCATGTATACGTAACTATGCTACATGATCAAATATGGTTTTGACAGGAAATAATATCCATTTTGATGAGGCATCAATGAGACAATATTTTGTTTATGATTTTATATCTCTGATAATTGGATGAATTTGACACGGAATTATTTCTGACTCTATACATCATAATCCTGGCTTTCTTTCCATTACTGTTCTTCCAGTGCTGGGTATTATGTTATAGGACACTCTGGTTTGCTCTGCACCTCTATGTTGTAATGTTGGATATGCTCTGCTAAAAGATAGTGGAACTATTGCAGGAATTCTTTTCTTCAATGGAACAACTAAGAATACTTAGGTAAGAAGTGGTTGTGAACCCTAAACATAGCCAACCATCTGCAAACTAAAGTTATCTCCAACTTGATTTCCCTTTAGCTTGATGCTAAAGTCACCCAGAGTCAGTCAGTCTAATGTCATCAGACACTGGATAATGTAAGAAAGGAGAATTCAAAGAAGAGTCAGAAGAAGGATTATGATTAAAATAGCTTATTTAACAATTTTTTCAAATACTAATGACCTTGTGAACATATAGCTAGTTCCCTTCCAGGGCCTCAAAAGTGGCTTGCAGATGAGGGGTCCTTCATTAACACCATAGCCTCTGCTTCTTTTCATTTGCATTTGGAGTACATTTGTTAGTGCTATAACTTTTGAATTATATTATTTCAGATATATCATTTTTATATAACAATTATTTTGCTTTATGCTCCAATTTAAACGTCTTTTTCTTTTAATATGTGAACTAAGCCTATATTTATTTATATGACATATGTTTGGTATTCTTATGATTCTCATTGTTTTTTTTTAAATGTGATTATGTCTATCCCATTATTTTGTGTTTCTTCTTTAGAAAATTTAAGCATACGTATATTTTAATCCATTTCCTATATCATTTATTTATTTATTTGTTAGGTACTAGGGATTAAGACCAGGGGCATTTTACCTCCGAGCTACACCCCCTGCCCTATTTTCTTTTTATTTTTGAAACAGGGTCTCATTAGGTGATGAGAGTCTCACTGCTTGCTGAGGCTGTCCTCGAACCTGCGATCCTCCTATCTCTGCCTCGTAAGTACTGGGATTACAGGCATGTGCCACCAGGTCCCGACTTATATTTTTTTTCAACTTCACTGCTGTTATTTTCTTGAATTTGTCATCTATCTCCCTGTTTTTATCAGAATCTATTCTTCTTTGTGCATTTTTCATTTGGCATTCATTTTGGGGTTGGTTTCCTTTGAATCTTCTACTTATGTGTGAATTCTGACAGCTCTGGGTTCTTGTATTTCTTATGTTCTTGTTTTGTAGATATTTTTTCTAACTCATAGAAAAATATTTGGTCAAAATTTTCATCTGTTCTGTGGCAATGTGTCCATAATATAGTATTTTTTTTCATTTCCTTGTCTTCAGTTCTTTTCTTCTTGTAATATCTTTCTATAGAGCCAGTCAATGTTATCTTTTTTTAAATGACAACTTATTTTTGAATGGATGAAGTAAAATTTTCCTGGATTAGCCATTTGCAGGAAATTTATATGTCATAGGGGTCATGTTATGAAACAGCAGAAAATTTCCTGTTAGCCCAAGGTTTTCGGTATGCATTAAAAAATCCTTTACATTTTTCAGATTATTAGAGGAAACTTATTTTTCTTGAAGTCTTTCTTATCCTTCTCCCTTGGCATATGGGCAGATGGCTCATGCAAATTTCACTTATCTATAGGATTACTTTTATAATCCTGCCTCGTGTATTTATCAAGACAAAACTGTGCTCAGAGGTGCTTCTGTGTTTATAGCTAGTCCTTTTATTCTAGAACTGCTATTGCAAATGACAATTTAGGGTTTGATTATCTGGGTGTGTTCCCTGCCAGCTATAGCCATTCTTAGCATTTTTTTTTTTTAGCATTAAAAGCACTGGCCTGGACTTGATACCACTATTCCCATCAAATCTCAATCTCTTAGGCAAGACTTCCACCTATTTTGTGGAATATAGTTTCAACTGTCTTCTAGATCTTCTGTAAAAAAGGTGGTATTTCTGTTTCTTGTTCTCTTTGTTGCTCTTGCATAATTTTGAAATAAAAGGGAATTACTGATTCCCTGGCAGTGGTTTTAATAAGCTAGCCCAAAGACAGTAAAATAAATCAATTAAAAAATGCTGACTAGCTTATTAACCTATTGAATGCCATAGCTTAGCAACTATAGTTGTACTTAGCTGTAGAGTATCAGTTATTTGCCCTTGTGGTTGAGTGGCTGACTGGGAGCTACGGCTCACTACCACTGCCCAGCACTGCAAGGGAGTACAGAGTCCATATTACTACCCAGGAAAAAGCCAAAAGTCAAGTCCAAGAATGTGTACCACTTTCTCACTCTTGTAAAACTGAACAATCAAGTCCAAGCATCATAAGCAGAGGACTATCTATCCTGTTACATTCTGAGGTCATAGGGAATAGGACTTCAACATATCAGTTTTCAGGAGATACCATTCTGCCAGTAACACAGTGAAACCAGTGTCCTTCATAGATTGGTAAAACTTACTTAGATTTATTAAATTCTTGTATGTGAGGTAATTTGTTGTCAGAAGATACCATTGCTTACTAACTTGATTTCAGAAAAAGGAAAAAAGTGATTGATTTTGATTTTTGTGGGAGAATTATAGGTAACAAAAATTCCTGCGAGATTTTCAGTTTCTCATAAATATGACAGTATAGTTTTTAGTCATTTTATTGTTTCCTTCTGAAAGTCCCACAGAACAAGCAGAAACCAACAATCCATATTTTTATGAATGAAGCTGTTAGTACCTGCGAACTCAAAACTGTGTGCTAGAGCTTCAGAGACATCTTTAGGTGACCTAGGAAGCAGGCCTACAAGGGGGATTGTGACAGGGCTGTGATAAAGAAACATGAGTGCTGAGGGACCCAGCTGTAGAAAACCTCATGAATTTACAGCAAATACCCCAGAAAGATGAGTCCGGACTTTGAGCATGAATTGCCATGAATAAGTCTGCGGTCAAATAGGACATGACTTCTAGGGCTCATGAAGGAAGAAAGTATAGAAAGCTATAGCTAGAAAAAGATGGCTATTTACTTGTGAATACAGCCTAGAAAGAAACCATGCAAGTTGAAGGCTGGCTGTAGAAGTCTTCCGGAGCCAGCTCGCCGTGAAGAGGCAGTGGAAACCTGCGTTTACGTCTTTACGGAGCCATTCCACAATGAGGAAGCTGCCCTTTGCTTGGGAGATCCTTAACAGACATATCTGGGAAAATTATCCTTGCCCTTCTCAATATTTCTATAGCTCTAGGAAAATTTAACTTACCCAAATAACAAAAAAGCAGTATTTACATATGTATACAAAAATAAAATGTGAAAAAGTAGCACAGCTTTCCTGTTGATGATAAAAATGGATGACATAAAATGTTGAGTAGCCAATGTATCAAGATGAATCAAAAATCAATAATAAATACATGAAGAAAAATTTGTAGACATAGAAGATCTCTGGAAAGTGGTGGTCAGAAAATAGAGAGATACGAGACTAAAACTGGAAGAAAATGGCAGGAGAATAGAAGAAAAATATAAAGTATTCAGCAATAGAGACTAATTATTCAAAGCACTAAAGGAAACAGAAATGAAAAAGGAAGTAGAAATAAAGAGATAAAAAGAAGTATTTTTAATAAAAATAATTTTATGTTTTTAAAAAGGTACAAAATGACAGATGTATGAATCAGGCACAGGAGATTAAAAAAATGCATAAATGGAGTTCCAAAAAGGAAAGGACAGAGCAACTATTTAAAACTATAACTAAATACTTTCTTTAAACAAACAAGCCAAAGGACTTGAATTTTCAAAGTGAAAGGGTACTTTTAGCAGATATTAACTGGCCCAGGATGATCCACATGTAGGCATAGCTTAGTAGAATTACTAGAATTACTAGTAGAGTTATTGCTTTAAAGATAAAAATTCCCAGTACTTGGGAGGCTGAGAAAGGAGGATCACGTGTTCACAACCAGCCTCAGCAACTTAGCCAGGTCCTCTGCAGTTTAGTGAGACCCTGTTTCAAAATAAAAAATAAAATAGGGCTGCAGGTGCAAGTTAGAGGCAGAATGCCCCTGGGTTCAATCCCCAGTGCCACAGAATAACAAATAAATAAATAAATAACAAACAAATAATAAATAAAAGATTATCTAGTAACACCCATAGCATCTAAAGAAAGAATATGCAAAGTTCATGATTTTATGTTCAGCCAAGTAGTTTTGAATATGTAAGAACTTCAGAATTACTGTCCAAATTAATCATTCCTGAGGAGATTACTAGAAGGCAACGGAAGCGATCGAGGGAAAACTGATACCACTGGAGCCAAAGGACTCATAGTTTTGGAATCTTCAGAAGACTTGTAAAAATATAGTAAATATTCTGGTTTATGAACATAGTTATATACATGCTCTTCACATTAAATTATTTTGTGTGTAGAAGAATTATATGGAGATTAATAGGTGGTAACTGTAGTCATATACTTAAAAGCTCTACTACTAATTATCTACAAAAATTTTGTCAATACATTTGAGCATCTCTTGGCTTCAGAATATGTCTGATAACCAGAGAACTCAGTTTGGTATGTTAATCAAATTATCAGATCAATTTCCCAGCTTTGGGCCTGTGCAGTCAGTATGTGGAGGGACACAGTAATGCAGAGAAGACATGAGGCTAGGGATTTTGTTAATCTTGTACAAGTTACTCTACCTTCTTTGAATTGTTTTCTCTTCTGTAAAAAGAATGGATAACATGCTTTGACTTTACTTATTGTGCTTTTATCTAATATGAGAGAGAAAAGATGAGAATGGGAGAAAGGGAGAAAGAGAAAGATTTATGTTTATTTTTATATTTGTGGGGGAAAGTAAATCCTACTTTAAAAAGGTTTTTGTTTTTTTGTAATCATCTGTAACAATGTTCAATGGATAGTAATCATCTATCCCATATTTCTTTTCTTTTTAATTTTTATACTTTTATTGGTGCATGATAGTCTCACATCATAATGTAGTTCATAGTGATAGTGACATTTATGCACACAGCACTTGGGTTTTCCCCCAGCTCCCTCCCCTTTCCCATACAAGAAATTGAAATTGACATTGGTATTCTCACATGTGTACATAATGTCAATGGAAGTGATTCCTTCATTGATAGTCACAGAAAGTGAGGGGTCATATGTTTTCTCTCATATGTGGAAGCTAGGGAGTAACTGGGATATAAGTGGGGACTTTTGATAATGGAAGAGAAATTCCAGTGGAGCCAGGGAGGTGGAGGTGGGGAAAAGGAGGAGGGAAAGGGGGGAGGGGAGAGGGAGTGTTCCATGTTTCTTAATTAGAGCAGTTATTGATTTGTCTAGATTCCTCCTCCAAAATTATTAACCCTTAAGTTCATAAATGCATTTTTACTAAAATGTTCTAATGTATTAATTACACTTCTTTTCTTCTTTTCTTAAGCTGGTTTTGCTGCTTATTTCTTAACAACTCGTGCTGAAAGGTTTTTTTCCTTTATCTTCTTACTTTCCTGTCCAGGAATCAATGGAAACTTTTAAAACTCTGAGTTAAAGCTTTGGTTCTAGCTATTAACTTTTGATACATAATCTTCCAACTATTGCTGTTTTCTATTTTGAAAGTACAATTTTGATCTATTAACCCAGAAGCCATTTAGGAAAGTGCTTTTAAATTCTGTTTTCAGAATTTTTTTTGTCTTTTTACTTTAGTTATTGATGACCAATAACTATGGCTTAGATTATTTTTTAACTTTATTTAGTGTGTGATTAAGATATTTAGATGACACCTGCATGTGTTTCTTTAAACTTCTATCGCATTTCCAAAAGTCACTACGGAAATGTAAATTTTATCTTTCACCAATTTCATCATTTTATCTTTCACTTTTTCTTTTTTTCCTTGAGAGTTATCCAGTTCTAAAAATAGTAGCACCTACATGATAACAAATGAATAAGATGAACATAGACTTAAATTTCTACGTGCTTTAAATGTGAGGTTGACTCAGAATTTGAGTGTATATGTATATAACAATTTTTTACTTTTATAGTAAAGATTTAGAATCTACTAAAATTGTGGATCTTGGTTCTTGTCTTAGACATTATCAACTTTATAGAATAAAAATATTTCTGATAGGAAATATTTAAACACCTTTGTATCCACTGGGAAGACTGGAAAATATGAACCTTGAAAGAGATCAGTTGATTGGAGAAATAGATCACTGGCGATTTGCCAAACTTACTGACTTTAAGTAGGAAAACATTTTGGTATAAGTTGCTACATTTATAATATAATAGTACTTTATTCTTCTCTCCCAGTTCTTATTGGATGGCAAAATAAATATACTATGCTTTGAAAAACATTCTAAAATATTATCAAAATAAAACCCAAAGTAAGAATGTCTGTAGCTATTTAATCAATGTCAAAATTTAATACTTTTAATACAGAAAATAAATTAAAATCAGTTCCATGTTAAAAAGATATAGCACTTTTGGGGACAGTAAAATGTCTAAAGTCATACCATTATGGTTTAGAATAAGAAGGTTTTGGAAATACTAACGTAATATTGATATCATAACAGACTGTTGGCAGATCTTCTTGTTGACTTAATGTAATTAAGATAAAGTTTTTCAGTTTTTGTGGACAAGTTTTTATAACAATTCAAGAATCAATCAGTGTCTCATAATATGAAAGATAAATGTGAGGAAGCGTTCAGGTAAGCTCTTACCCGGGAGCCTAATTTGGGGACTGGTTGTGAGCTTTTGTTTTATTCGATCATTCAGCATAATTATTCACACTGCTTCTGCTTGCCCCACACTGGGTGTATTGGACAGGGTTCTCTAGATTAACAGAATACACAGAATGAGTATATTTGAAAAAAGGGATTTATCAGATGGGCTTACAGTTTGAAACAATGTAGTCCCAGGTTCTGACTGCACGTGGAGACTGCACGTGGAGACTCAGAGGAACCAGTAGCTGGTCAAACGGTCTAAGAGCTGGAGTCTTAGGATCGGAGCAACCACTAATTCAGTCCCAGTCCAAGACGTGAAGATCAGGAAGCTCTTCGGAGAAACGATGGTGAAGTTTCAGTTCCAAGAGCTGGAGGCCGAGAAGATCAAGAAGCTCTTAAGAGAAAGGCGAAGCCGACGGCCGACGATCTCAGGCGAGAGCAGATGCGTTTTCCTCGGAAAGAGTCGCACGCACTCTACACGGCTTCTCCCTCTTTTATCTAAGTCCGCACCTATCAGAATCCTGCTGCCTACATTCAGGGCAGGGCTTTCTGTTTAATCTGCTGTTACACATCAAAAATCACATAATCTTGGGCGTGTCATGATCAGGTCAAGTTGACAACCTAGACTGACTATCACACTGGGTGAAGATGTGTGCACATATTTTATGCCCTTATTGTCTTTTTGGGACCTTTTGTGTCCTGACCATGTCTATCTGTGTGGTAAAGAAAAAGGAATCACCACTTATTATTTGGCTTTGCAGTTTATAGACTGTGAATAAATTGACTCCACTGAATCACATATTATAAAGACAAAATTATAAAATCCATATTTCAAAAAGAACAACTGATATATAGAAACACATAAAGGGAGTTTAAAAAGGAATTTCACTAATGCTCTGTGATATAAGAAGTTGGGCACAATCTTCAACTTCATAGTCTCTGACCAGAAAAGAGCAATGAGCTTGATTTGGGAAAAAGATATGGAAGGTCTGTCATCCACATGAGTCACCTCAGGTCATGTCTAATAAAACTCTGAAGGTAGGAATGAACATCAGATCATGTTTTGTAAAAAGTCTAAACAAAATCACACTTCACACGTCCTATCAGAGAGCCCCCTGCTCCCTGGGTAAAGATTGAAGAATGAATGGTTCAGTTCTCCAAAAGCCACTGGGAAATGTCAGCACCATCTAGTTAATGAATTCCTGATTTGTTTGGCATTTGCACTTTCTTAAGAAATTGCTGATGTGTTTAGACTTCCTCTTCTCCTCAGCAGCAGTGAAATTTGTTGATTATGATGGCCTTATATAACATCATCCAGGCAGAAAGCTAAAAGATTACACATTAAAAAGAAACAGGCCTGTTTATTACCAGGCATTGTGCTTCCTCATCTGCATATCTCGGTTCCTCAGTCTTTGCCCAGGTTGCGTTGTGAGAGAAGCTTTGTTAAAAGTATTTCCATGGCAGGCCTCCACTCATGAAAATGTCATTTTCTTTGCCTGGTTGTGATAGGAAGTCTTTTTCACCTATTGAAACTTGTTAAATTTTCTTCAAATATTTTTGTTTAACTCTTAGAAAAACAGTTAGTGAAGGTCCATTTAAAAACATGTATATTTAATGAGGAATTGATGTGTGTATTTAAAAACATTTTTCAAAGAAACTTGCTTCTCTACCACCAAATAAAAGCCTGCAATCTTCATAGGTCTCATTCAAACAGGACAAACAATTCAGACCATCTAAATTCCATGTAATTTGCCTTTTACTTTTAACCATAAGTTAGTTTAGGAGATACTCCACTTTACTATAGAGTCCTATGCACTTTGGTTTAGTTTGTATAAGGATCAGCTGGGTAAAAAGTTGTGAGGTTAAAATTACTCAATTAAAAATCTTTGGTAAGACACTAAAGTAGACACAAAGCAGGTTATATATTCTCTACCTAAACATTATTGCCTTGACCAGACCAGTACTGTAACTTATATTTCATACTACATAGTTCTTTGGTCAGCAAATTAGCTTAATTGTCATGCTTCCCATTATTTATTCTAAAGGGACAAAATTCTTTTGTTAGGTAGAATCATCCTGGATTTTGATATTTTATTTCCACTCCCATGCATCTTCTATGTGTGTTTCATATTGTTCTTGAAACACAGCTTTCCATGCTCACCCTCTGTAAGAACAATTGCCCGTTCTTAGAGCAAAAGGTAGAATCTAAAAGGCAAAAAAGATAAAGTGTCTGACAGACTAATGCCCCACAGAGTCAGTAACTGCTCTGGTCTGCCAATAATTACCCTTAACAAAAAATAAAAATAACCATGCGATTGCAAAAACAGGATGTTCCACCCCTTGTTGATACTGGGTTTACACTCTCTGTTATAAACACAACCACTTTTTTTTAAATCATTCTTTCTCTGTAAACAAAATGTTTCAATGGTAGTTAGTTCACATACCTCTCAGACTCTGCCTTCCCTGAGCCTCTTCCTGTCTCTCTGGTGCTTATCACTAGTCAGTGTGCTTTTCTCCTGAGCAATTTTACTTTGTGAATGCGTTGAGAAGAGACCATACTTGTTAATGGGACACTACTATTTACCGTGAACCTGGCAGTCTTTCTGAAACTCCCAGTAGTAGAAGCTTTAGCCTATAATTTAATAATGGCATAGTGTATTAGTGTGTTCTGGCTGCTATAACAAAATGTGATACACTGTGTGTCTTATAAACAATTGAAGTCTATTTTTCATATTTCCAAAAACCAGGAAGTCCAAGATCAAAGCACTGGAAAATTAGTTATCTCATGAAGGACTATACTCTGATTCATAGAGGGCTCTCTTTTCAGTGTAATTTCACATAGTAGGAGAGGTGAAGGGGTTTCTTTTTCCTTCTTTTATATGGGCACTAATAATATCCATGAGGGATCCACTGCTATGACCTAATTACCTCCCAAAGACCTCATCTAATAACATCACCTTCGGAGTTATGATTTCATATGTGAGTTTGGGGAAGACACAAACATTCAAACCGTAATACAAACAGATTACTGCAAGACAGTTCTCCAGGTGGCCTTGAACTGATTTTTTTCCTCCCCTTTTTTGCTTGTAGTTCTCAAGAATAACTAGAATATGCAGGAATGCAATTTCCTGAGACAGATTTACCACCTGAAATACTTTGAGCATTTGTTATTGTCCTTCCTACGGACTATATCATGCTCCTTTCTCTCTTTGAAGCAAAATGTCCTTCTAAGCTCTTGTCCAGTGATTTAAGTAGCCCCAGAATTACATATGTGACTCAGGGTAGGCTGCCGTTCAGGGTCCTTCAGTTGTGGTGCAAGAGCATGTGCAGTTGACACTCTATCCACCCTAGGTAGGTTTCTTGAGCCTTGGGGAACTGGCTCACAATGGATCCAAGGCTTCTTTTGTCTCTGCTTGTATCTGCAAGTAATAAATTATGTTCTCATAACTTGTTATGTATGAATGTGTTCTGTCTCTTTGGACTTAGGCAAGTTGGTAACGAGTGCATAGTGAACCTGCTTTATAGTTGCCTACTATTTGATGTCTCCCATCAACATCTCCAACCTTGAATCTGTCCCCAGTTGCTTCTGGGCCAAAGTTCAGACATGGGATACATAAGTCACACTAATCCAGCTACTTCTTTACTGAAACTGCTTAAGTATGTTCTTTTTTTTTTTTTGCAGACCGGGGATTGAACCCAGGGGTGTTCTACCTCTGTGCTACACCCCGGCCCTATTTTTTATACTTCATTTTGAAACTGGGTCTCACGAAGTTGCGGAAGCCTCACTAAGTAGAGAGAGAGAGAGAGAGACAGAGACAGAGAGAGAGCTGAGGCTGGCCGCGAACCCGGATCCTCCGGTCTCCGCCTCCCAAAGTACTGGGATTACAAGCGTGCGCCACCATGCCCGGCTTAAGTATGTTCTTAAAAAGAGGCTTTGGAAGGCTGAAGCCCATCTGTACACTTACAGAAAAAAAAATCAATATCCCCTGTGTACTAGGCTTTTCAGCATCCCTGCACAGCCCTCAGAAAGACCAAAGGTCATGACTACTGCTTTCAACAAGATTTAAGGGCCATTGACAATATTGTGTTTTCTCACTTCTCTGTATACCACAATTCCAACACCATTTCATTCTCAATCAGAAATAGCTGGTCACTTTACAGAGATAAATCTGTGCTCAGTACTCTTTAGAACGACCTAGCATTCAGAATCAGTTCATCTATCTGCATTTACTTGTGACAATCAACAAAACACATATTTCCCAAAGGTTTACAGAAACATCCTTTTATGTATTACAATTGCATAAGCATAACCTTAGAGAAATCCCTTCTATGTATTACAATTACATAAGCATAACCTTAGAGAAATTCGTCTTAGAGTTATCCAGTTTACTCATGACTCTTATGCACTCTTAAAAGTACACATTTTGTATATAACTATAGTTATGTAAAGTATAAAGGTCTTCTGTTGTGTTCTTTAATATATAAGAACATAACTTTTGCAGAATTTATTCTCTCCATTATATCTTCATTGCTGACTATGTTAACATATAAGGCAATCAAAGTTTCTAAAGATAAAAATAAATTTTATTAGATGCAAACATATGATATAGTCTATGACATCAAAAAATGTTAGTCTCTTTGCCCTCAAAGATAAAAAACTATTTGCAATTTTCCCCAAATATCCATATGGAGGAATTCTTGGTCTCATATGATTGACATTGAATGTATAACTTTTGAACTGGATGGCCCTTTATATAATTTAATACAAGCTGGCATGCCTGAGCCCTTAACACGGACAAACTCACTAGAGACTATCTTGTATAACTTAAAAAACTCCCATACCACCATAAACATTCCTTTTGTTTATACACAAGAGATTAGGATAAGCTTTGGGGATTCTAACTCAACAGGATGACACATTATATTCAGATATCTCACCTATGTATTAATGAATATTTTCTTACTATTGTCTGGTGGCTAAAAGACTTGAATAATATTCACACATTTGTTTATTGATAGAGATAGATTTGTCTACCTATTTCTCTAGAATAATAGATTCTTAAGTCTCTGCCTGTCACCCAGCAGCTTTACCACCCATGAAAACTGAAACTTGTAAACTATCCAAGAGACTTCAACAGCTATGACCAAAGACTTCACTCTTGGCTTTCATGATCGCTGAGTCCTCTGCAACAAGAACTCACAGACAATCCACATATGATCTGGTCAGAATTGTCCCACTGGGGATCTCACCCCTTAATCTTTACTATTTTTTGTAAAGGCTGATATGGTGAAATATTGTAGAGTTTTATGAAAAGACTAAGGTGTTTTTATTCCCCCCAAACAAATCATGGGAGCCCCTGTGATTTTCAGCCTGGAGACCTGATAGACTATAAATAACAGCAGTCTGCTTAAGACCACTCTTGAACTCCTTAGAAGGAAGTTTATGAGATACTATTAACCAGAAACACTGCAGTAAATTTCCAGGGAATTGACCTTGGACTCATGTCTCCCAGTTAAAAAGACCTCTTGTATGTACCTCCTAGAACCTTCATGATAATAGGAGATAGAAAACTGAGACTCTCAGGATCCTCCTGAAGCAGATGGCTTCACAGAGGAGACAGCTTCTCCAAAATCCTCTGAGCAGGCAGCAGGCTGCCAGATGTGGATGGCTTCCACCAAAAACCATGGGAACAACACCCCTGGATGCTGCTATACACATGGATATGCATGCATCAGCATAGTATTCTGACTTTAATTCTTTTGGAAAGATACCAAGGAATAGTATAGCTGGGTCACATGATGGTTCCATTCCTAGTCTTTTGAGGAACCTCCATACTGATCTCCAAAGTAGTTGTACAAAATAGGAAGCAAGACAGATTTCAGATAAATGAGGAGAGAGACAAGGAGAATAGTGGAAGGGGATTGGGGGAGAAGGGTCGTGGCAGCCCTGTGTGGGGCAAGTCTGATGGTGCCATTTTTCCAACAGCATGAGCTCACTCCATGTCTCTGTGT
The DNA here is from genome assembly GCA_004027185.1 of Glis glis. Classification (NCBI taxonomy): domain Eukaryota; kingdom Metazoa; phylum Chordata; class Mammalia; order Rodentia; family Gliridae; genus Glis; species Glis glis. Next base: position 72,903 of record PVJS01001267.1, read on the forward strand.
CATATTTTGTAATTCATTCAATACTTAAAACTTTTCATTATTACTATAACTGTTATGGTGATGTGTGATCAGTGACTTTCGATTTTACTATTGTAATTATAATTACATTGTAATTGTATTGTAATCACCCATATAAATCTACTATGCTTATGCTCTCTAAATGAAACAACAAGGCCTGGACAACAGCACATCTGTTTATGACATGATTTACTGAATATTTTTAGCCCGCTGTTGAGATCTGCTTAGAAGAAAAGATTCATTTCCAAATACTACCACTCATTGACAATGCACGTGGTCACCCAAGAGCTGTGATGAGGTACTTCTATGTCCTTTGATGTACCCATTCTCCCCTCCACTGAGTGGAGCTAGGAGTCTTCCCTTACAGTTCCTGACCTAAAGCATTCAATGAGATGTACCATGAAATCATTGTTGTTTTCATGCCTGGCAACACGGAATTCCTTCTGTAGCCCATGGATCAAAAAGTAATTTTGACTTTCAAATACATTTCATGAAGCCACAGCTGTCACAGAGAGTAGTTTCTGTGATGAATCTAGACAAAGTAAATGGAAGCTTCCTGGAAAGGGTTCACCATTCTAGGTGTGATTCTAAACATTCGTGACTCATGGGAGGAGGTCACAATATCAATAGTAACAGGAGTTTGGAAGAAGTTGATTCCAACCCTCATGATTAACTTGGGATAACATGATAACTTGAGGGTTGATTCCAACCCTCATGGATAACAGTGGAGAAAATAGTTACAGATGTGGTGGAAACAGCAAAACTAGAATTAGAAGTGGGGCCTAAATGGTATATGCCTGTAATCCCAGTATTTGGGAGGCTGAGATGGGTGGATTATAAATTTGAGGCCAGCCTTGGCAACCTTGTTTCAAAATAAAAAAATAAAAAGGGCTAGGGGTGTAAGTCAGTAATAAAGCATCCCTGGGTTCAATCCCTAGTACCACACACACACACACACACACACACACACACACACACACATGTTAGAAAGGAAAAAATGAAAATAAAAAAAGAAGTGGAGCCTGAAGATGTAATTGCAATTCATGGTAAAACCTTATGGATGAGGAGTTCCTTCTGTGTATTTCTTGAAATGGAATCTAGTCCTCTTAAAGATGCTGTGAACATTGTTGCAATGACAACAAAGGATTTGTAATGTTACATAAATTTAGTTGATAAAGCAACAGCTGAGTTTGAGAAGATTGACTACAAGTTTGAAAGAAATTCTGTTGGTAAAATGCTATTAAATAGCATCTCATACTAAAGGGAAATCTTTCATGAAAGGAAGAGTGATCAAGGTGGCAAACTTCATTTTTGTCTTATTTTAAGAGATTGCCGTAGCTACCCCAACCTTCAGCAACCACTACCCTGAGAAGTCATCAGCTGCTAATGTCAAGGCAAGACCCTCCACCAACTGAAAGATTATGATTCACTGAAGGTTAAAATGATGATTAGCACTTTTAGCAAGAAAGTATTTTTAATTAAGGTATGTGCATTTTTTACTTAATGCTATTGTACACTTACTTAATAGGCTATAGTATAATGTAAATATAGCTATAATATGCACTGGGAAACCAAAAAAAAACCAAAGGTTCCTGTGACTTATTTTATTGAGATATTTGCTTTGTTGCTGTGGTCTAGTACCAGACCCACAATATATCAGAGGTACATCTGTATAAAGAGAAAAGAATTAGAGCGACAGTAGATATTCCATCAGTAATACTACTAGAAGATTACAATTAACCTTCAAAATTCAAAGAAAAAGTATTTTAAACCTATAATTGTATCTTTATCATACTACCTGTCAAGAGTTAAGACACAGAGTTAAGATTAAAACAAAGGAAATCAAAAAGTTTTCCTCTTATGTATAAGTTCTTAGAAAGTTACTTGTGGATGTATGCCAAGAAAACAAGGGACAAACCAATAAAAGAGGACATTGAGGACTTCAGGAAATAGTTCCTACTCAATGAAGCAGTAAAGGATGGAGCTCTTTGGTAGGCTTAGGTGATGACCAGTCTAATTGGGAGCAGAAAGGTCTCAGATTTAAAGAGGATGCAACCTAATATTATGATGGAGAGTTTGAAAAAACTTGATGACATGCAAAGTACAGAGTAAACAATATTCATTGTACCACCAGTCTGTGAGTTTCCCTCTCACCAAAGGATAGGATCCAGGTGCACTGTATCTCAAGTACCTAGCTTAATTTCTGACACTCAGGAAGCATAGCAAACACACTTTTAATAACCCACTTGCTGGTATTGCCCTGTAAGCAGATGTCTGTGCGGTTGAATTCTCCCCTCCCCTCATTGCTCTTCTATCTTGTAGCTGTGCTATATATCTTATTTGTGATACTAAATATCTGTGCTAATTTGCAACTCCTATGCAGGCATATATATTGATAAGCATAAAAGTACTAATAAGATTATAGAAATGGTAATCATGCTATAGGAATGTATAAAATTCAGAATATTGCTGGGGTAGAGTCTGGAAATCTGAATTGTTGACATTCACTCTGGGTGATTCTGATGCAAGGGCTGTATGCCTCCCATTATTAGAAACTATGCATGATGGACTTTATTGATTTATTCATAGAGAAGTCTGTATTAACTCTAGAATGGATATTGTTTCCATTTTTAAAAAAAAATGCAGACAGCACATTTTCTCCCTAAATTCATCACCCATTTTACCCGAACAACTTATGCAAAACTGAAACTGGTGTTACTATGAGCATATAATATTGGTGTGTGTGTGTGTGTGTGTGTGTGTGTGTGTGTGTGTGTGTTTAGAGTAAGCAGCACTGTCCCCTAGGCAGGGAAAAAAATCAAAATTCCTTTTCATTTATTTATTCTGCCTCAGTTATGTGCCATCGTAGTAACTTAGATTTTTCTACATCTATATTTTTTCTCTTAAAATTGCTACTTTTGAGCTGTCTGTACTTACGACTTCCCAAGAAAAAGAAATCTGAGCATGAAGAATAAAAATAATTTAGATGGCTGCACTAACTTGCCTGTATAGGCTGAAGTTGTACTGCTTAAACATTATTTCAAAACCCTATTCAATCTTGGCCTCCTGGGTTTGAAATTCTTTGGTGATTGTTCCCAAGTTTTCCTATTCTAAATATTTCTGCAGAGTATTATATTATGCAGCTCATGCATCTTCGTTCATTCATTTACGAATTTGTTTCTTTAAGAAGTGATGTGTTAGTGTTCTCGCTATATACAACGAGGTAGAAACTATGCATTATTTTCCTTTCCAAGAAAACGGAATTGATGAACAAAATGATTGTTTACTAGTAGCTGAAATAGAAGCAGAGGGGTACACTTGCCTTATTAAGATGAAGTTTCTGGTTTTATTTATTCTGGGGAAAAAGTTCTATCCCCAAATAAAGGATTAGTCTAGGGACGTGGAACATCAGTGCTGCCACATTGAACAGAGGAGTAGGAGGGATGAATATTATAGTTCACTCTTTATATTGGTTTATTTGTAGGTAGAAAAAAATGAAACATTGGAGAAAGTGTTAGTTCACCTTAAAAGGTAAAACACAAAGAGGCCACTGTCAATTTAGGCTCTGCTTGTTAATTTCCAAATAACAAGCTGGTCTCTGGAGTCATTAAAAGTATTGCTCTCCTGGGAGGAGCTTCAGGTTCTTTGCCTTCGAAGCTGAATAAACCTGGTGTATCACTTTGTCATTCTTTACGACAGTGGCCATGAGGATCTTGTCTTTTGCTATTTTATTTATTTATTTATTTATTTATTTATTTATTTATTTATTTAATTTTGCGGTACCGGGGATTGAACCCAGGGGCGTTCTACCTCCGCGCTACGCCCCCGGCCCTATTTTTTTATGCTTTATTTTTGAAACCGGGTCTCACGGAGTTGCGGAGGGCCTCACTAGGTAGAGAGAGAGAAAGAGAGACAGAGAGAGAGAGAGAGGAGAGAGGAGAGAGAGAGAGATAGAGCGATCGATCAATCGATCGATCGATCGCGTGCGCGCGCATGCGCGCTGAGGCTGGCCGCGAACCTGGATCCTCCGGTCTCCGCCTCCCAAAGTACTGGGATTACAAGCGTGCACCACCACGCCTGGCTCTCTTTTGCTATTTTAAAAGCTATCAAAGATTATCTATGCCACCTCCTTTACAAGACGATGTTGGCATGCACATTTAGTAAAATTTACAAGTTATAAACCTAGTAAATATTTCAATTTTTTTTAAGTTGATGTCTCTCCAGAAGACACCTTTAAAAGTGTGGGTATGATTAGTTAACAATTATTTGCATGCTTTTTTTTTCAATGAAAAGATCATTCTGTTCTCATGAGATAAAGTATTTTCCTTCCTTCCTTCCTTCCTTCCTTCCTTCCTTCCTTCCTTCCTTCCTCTCTCCCTCCCTCCCTCCCTCCTTCCCTTCCTTGAAATTGAACCCAGGGGCATTCTACCTCCAAGCTACATCCCCAGCCCTTTTTAAATTTTTGTTTAGAAACAGGTCTCACTAGGTTGCTGAGAGTTTCCCTAGGTTTCTGAGACTGTCCTTGAACCTGTGATCCTCATGTCTCAGCTTTCTAAGTACTTGGATTGCAGGTGTGCACTATCACGCCCAGCAATATATAGTATTTTTCAAAATCCAAATGGAGTATGTATTTTAATCTATAAAATATGTGAATACTAAACTGTGTCATATGATAATAGGAAGTGGTCTAGAAATTTAAAGTATTGTGTTAATATTTCTTAGGGCCAAATCAATACTATACCAGTGGCAAGTGCACACATGGTTTTATATCTAGACATATAGACAGAATCTCCCCATATGTGCTTTCCTGGACAGGATGAAAATGCCCTTTTCCTGTTGAGAATGTTTAGAGAGCAGGTGGCTGGTGCAGAGGATGCCTGGAAATGCATTTCTCTACGATGTGTTGGGTTAGTGAGCTCCACTGTAAGCTGGGAGGAGAGGGGCAGGACTGTGTGATATGGGTCCAGTTACACTTAAGGAAGAATTATGTTGCATTTAGGGGACATTGGGGGACAGCAAATGTTCTCACAAACCCTGCTGTTCCATTACTATAGGCTGTGAGGGTTGCCAAGAAGCATCGACTGTTGACAGGACTACTTAAGAACATGCTTCTGGTGGGCTTTCCGGGATCCCATGTCTGCTGTCACCATCTTGGTAACTCCTTTCCCAAGAACATTTAGACTCATAAAAGAGGATCTTGGTCATTCTTTTATTCTTCTGAAGTTTGTTTTTCAAAGTCATTTCAAGTACAAAGGTAAAAAATGTTATATGGAGATTATTTATTGTCAGTTAAAACAATTTCACTTATATTGGTAGGGAGTCAATACTGTTTTGGTATATAAGGGAAAATAATTGATGTAATTCAATTACATTTATGCTAACTCTAAGGAGCTTTTTTATGATTTCCCCTCAATATAGGGAAAAAAAGAGAGCCCATTTAAGTAAATTATACATTTCTTGGGTTGATGTAAAGAAATAGTAAGTGAGCTTTTTAACATGGGATATTAGGAGAAAAACAATGGCTAACTTGAGAGGTAAAAAGGAAAAATATAATTTAAGAATAGTCCAGTTTAGCTTATTTGTAATGGTTCATTTTGCCATCCTGTCTCTACTATTGGGACATAATTTTATCAGTAATAAATAAGTTTTGTTTAGACATAAATGGTGATCTCTGAAGAAAAATGAAAGCTTTTGAAAACTTTTTTCTTTAGGTCCCTTAACATAGCCAAGTACTTTAGCTCTCATTAATATGTTACATTTTAAAAGTTTTTTTATCTTTGGTAGCATACTTTTGTACAATTAAAAGTACATTAAAATAAAAAAAATTGAAGCAAGAAAAATTACAGGTTGAGAATTTTATAGTTCATTTCTTACTTTTAGAAATTACAAATTTACATTATGTTTTATTATATTAAGTTTTATGATACATTTCTATAACATTTCTATTCTGCTAAATTTTTTATATTCCTTTTGATTTCCATTCAAGTGAATTTCATTCCTGTAATTATTCAGTTTACACTGTTTTATATAACCTCAAGTAAACGGAATTGAAACAATTGTAGACTTTACTTTTTCATCTTCTAGGATGCTTTTGGGGGTAAATAAAAAATAGGAACATTCTGATGCCAGATTTTTAAATGAATAACTTAAAAGTACAGGTACTATTAGTAGTCTAGTATTAAATTTTTAAAAAATCCTAATTTCTTACCTGTGTCCACACTTGAAAACACTGATTCCTTTTGGAGATAAAATTATTATAGTCTTACCTATGCAATCATTGTGTTTGTACTTCAGCAGTTTTTTAATGAATAGTGTGGTTTGTTTATAACATAATGTCATCATTACTTTAAAATAATTCAATCTGATGTAATTGAAAACTCATTAAATTTCTTACACAAGTGATCAAAGATTGGAAGAATTATACTAAATGTATGTACACATAGAAAAGCTCATGAGCTGTAGTAAATTGATAATTTATAACATTGCCACTAGTATCAAGGTATATAATAACTATATTAACTGTATTTGCAGTTAATACAAAACATACTCACTTAGGGTACAAATTCCTAACCTGTTTTTTGAAAAATGATTTCTTAACCTGTTTGTTATTTGTAACAATCTTGACAACATATAGCTTTTAGTTCTCATAAATAAAAATCTTGTGTTTTAGATGAACTTGTGAACATAAAGTCCAATAAAGCCAAACTACAAGCTGAGGATGCTAAGTTTGACTTGAACCTGCCTGAGACCCTACAATCCTCACTCCAGAGTGCCTGAGCCGCCTGGGAAGTTCTTGAATATCAGTATTTTCATCCTACTAATTCATTAGAATAGTTTAAATGCTTCCAGAGAGCTGCTATCATTTTATTCTTGTCTGACTCAACCCAATTCTTCTGCATGTTGTTCCTCAGTTTGAATTGGCATCTTTTTTTTTTCTCAGCTCCTCTGTTATTTACCTACTCTGTCATGCTTCTGATGATAGTGTATCCATAAAATGTCAGGAGAGCTGGAAAGATTTCAAACATCCAAATATCACACAAAAAAGAAAAAATTTTATTTTCATTTAAAAACAGGCATATCAACTGGCATTGTACAATGTTTAAGTGCAAAATAATGTGTTACTTTTTAAAGCAAGAACTATTCATTACAAATACGTTAATTAGTTCATTAAGCAAAGCATTTGCTTCCTTAGTAAGTTTTATTCACAATAGAAAAGGCAGAGATAGACCAGCATATGAATATGTTAGAAAAGAGCTAACTTAAAATACATACTCATGGGAGCTGAGCTTTTGAAGAACAATTAAATCAAAAGTTTCATAAACATCTTGTACTCTTAAGATTATATTGCTCCAAAAGACAGCCTTTTTGGAAAATCAGAAAACTTCACAATGATATCGACTTTCAAAAACACATTACCATATAAACTTTAAAAATGGCAATTTGATTGGGATAGCTTTTGCCTTGAGTTAACTGCACAGAATAGTATAATAATAGTTACCCGAAATGCCAATGTATCTTTGAGTATGCACTTTGAAGCTAAGCTGTAGTCTATTTTTAGACAATGGTATTATGGATCTCCACATCTGCTCAACCAACATAATGTGCCTATTCTATTCCCACACTGAAAATAATGTGTGGTAGGACATGAGAATTTAGTATTAATTCCTTTTGATTAGAAAAATTGGTTGGTTGCAATTAAAGAAGAACTAAATCCATTTGTTTGTCTCTCTTAATTGGATGGTTTGGTTTCTTTCCTACAATTTAAAATAATAAGTTTATTGCCCAATAGGTTTGGACAAACATAATCAATTAATTGGTATTGTGCTTCTATAGTGAAGACCCCAGCAGAGAGAAGGCTGTTTGACATGACAATGATGAGCTGTGGGATATGGGAAAAGACATTTTACAACATATATTTATTCAGAAATGCATTGCAAGACTAGCCTGTTGAGGATGAACAGCTACTTTACTGAACAGTCTCCCAAGTCATGTATAAGTTTTCAGTAGTATGGTAGAGATAGAAGATAATTAACAGTATAAGAAATATTCAGAACCTAATAGACTTGCAAAACACAGGCAGGTAATAATATAACTTTCAGCCACAAAATTTTCCTGTCTTGAATTCACCTGAGTTGGAATGCAGATTATTTTTCTAACTGTTGAGTACAGTGCACTTTGGATTTTTATAGATTGACTTTCCTTTTAGTGCAACCAGATCCCTTTTTGCATGCAAATGTTTAGGATGTTCATTTTTTATGTTCAGGTGCCTTTCTTGTATCCACTCCACATGGAATATTAAACACAAAAATACAGGGGGGGACTTTTACAAATGAGCAGTATATTGAGTCTTTATATCTCAGCCATCATCCCCATCCAGATTTCCCTGTAGAAAAGGACAGACTAGAGCAATGGTAGTTCGCTAAAATATTACAGCTTGCTTTGTCTTATCCCTGAATCTGCCGATGAGCTTTTGTGGGATCTAGACTGCTCCTTCAGTGCAATTAGTTAGTCTGGCTGAAGAGATCTGTTTCCTTCCTCACATACCTCTGGATGCATTTGCACTATTCCTCTGTGTCAAAAACTCAAGTTGGAGAATTCTATTAAATTGAACTAACTCCAAGAGCTTGTCTTTAAATATGAGGAGGAAGGAATATTGTAATGAAAGGTGTGCACACTCACATAGGGAAAAAAGGCTCATTGAGTGTAGCGAATTGAGTATAGACTCTAGGGAGCCATTTGAAGATCTGGGGAATGCTATATATTACTGATGGCAGTCTTTTTAAGGGATTATCTTTTAAGAGACACTGAACTTCTTTCTCCATTTTGCACTAATTTTGCCTTTTTTCTTGTCTTCATTTAAAGGGAAACTCACTGGTTCCCTAATCGATATGTAAAATTTAGGTGAAAGCAAATCTCTATTGCAGATTGATTTCTAAAACAGATAACTTCTAGAGATGAACATGCTTACTGTTTTTTTGCTTGCTAAGTTGCATTGTAAACACTGTACATACAGCAAAGAATTATGATTATTATGAAGATGACTATATTTGTCATTGAGAAAACTTCCATTCCTAAGAATATCTTTCAAAGTGACATGCTGCTGGTTTGTGCCAACCTTGGTTTTATAAGTCATAACCTGACAAAACTATATGAAGCCGACTTCTGGAGCTTAAAAATGTTAGATATGGTGCTGGGCGTGGTGGCGCACGCTTGTAATCCCAGTACTTTGGGAGGCAGAGACTGTACGATCCGGGTTCGCGGCCAGCCTCAGCTCACTCTCTCTCTGTCTCTCTCTCTCTCCCTGTCTCTCTTTCTCTACCTAGTGAGGCCCTCTGCAACTTCGTGAGACCCAGTTTCAAAATAAAGTATAAAAAAATAGGGCCGGGGGTATAGCGTGGAGGTGGAACGCTTCTGGGTTCAATCCCCAGTACCACACACACACAAAAAAAATGTTAGATGTGCTACAAGGAACGGAGCATCACATTTCACATAGTTGTGTTTCTTGTTCTCTGCAGGCCCTCTGCAGGCCACTGCTGGCTTCTGGATGGCAGTGTAGAATTTTAATAGTCCCAATTTCAGGCACAGTTTGTTTTTTGTTGAAGTGTCAGACCTGCTTTAATAGGAACTAAAACCATGCAACTAGTCAGGTACAAATGGCTTGGGGGAGATGTCAGAGAGTGTAGAAGAATGGGGAGTGCAACGACAGGCTTTCACGTATAGCCCCGATTGACATATCCAAATCCCCATATTCTTTCCAAAATAACAATAATAAAATAATAAATAAAATTATAAATAATAAAACAAAACAGATAATACTATACATAGTAAAGATAAAATAATAAATGATATAATAATACAAATAAAATAATAAAACTCAATAATCAGGAACATACATGTGGTTCCTTATGCAACTCATTTGCAAGTAGGTAAGAAGGTATTAGAAGTAGGACATGATTATCATAGCAGATTAATAACCAAGCCAGTGCCATATAGTATCAAAGAGGGAAAGATTCTTCCTCGGAAATTATTTCTTTCATAAAGCAAACAACCTTGTCCTGTGTTGGCCAGTAGACACCCTGGGATGAATAAATTATAGTTGTGATGACTACAGAAAAAGCACCTGCAACATGTAGTCACACGCTTGTGACAGCAAGAGGACAATGTCATTTGCTGAGCAAATGCAAAGGGGAAAATGAATAAGTCTTTATAAGTTTCAAGTCTTAGCAGGGATATGTAAAGCAGAAAATTTTGGTAATACGCAGAACTATGATTATTTTTGTTCAGGAAGTAATGGGATGTTTAACTTATTGCCAATAGGGAGGTCTCTATTCCCATTTGTTCTTCTTTCTTCATTTGCTTATTTTCTCTAACCACCAAATGTATGTATTTTGTCTGAATTTGTACATGATTTTATATTCTATGCTAGGTAATATTGTACATTAGTGTTTACTGTTATCAAAAGGCAGTTCAGTTACCAATTTACCCAGAATGTAAAAACAAAGCTCAAATACAAAAACTACATCACAAAATTTTGCCAAGTGGGTTCTATAATTGGTAAAATGAGGCAATGCAAGAAATAGAAGCACTTAAAAACCAAATACGAAAATTAAAATCCAAAAAATTTCCAAGTGTGTTTTATCCTATGGGAAAGTCCAGATTTAGTAAGTTGTACCATCCTGCTTTTATCATCTTTCTTATTGTAATTAAAATGGCCTTTGTGAAAATCACAGAAATATCCTCCCAAAGGAATATTTACAACATGACTTATGCAGTTTTCTCAGCATATGCTTGATATATGTTTAGCAAAGTCATTTGCATTTTACCTTAATTTACTTTCATGAATAACTTTAATATATTACAGTATTAAACTTTTTTTCAGGAATGAAATCCTAACTTTACACCTGATCATCAACAAAAAGCTCTAGAAACGACAAATCCCTAACTTTATAATGTCAAGGGACTGAACCTCATGGGCTTTACTAGTGATAGAAACCAATTATGTTGTTAGGGTAGATATCATCTATATTTTAACTCAGATAAAATTGGTAAGCTATGCACAGGCACATTTTTCATTTTAAAAGTTGTAGGATGAGTCAAACATAACTATGTGGATGTTTACAGTTAGCAACTTCTATTTCAATAAGTGTTGCTTATATAGATACACTCTTCATAAATAGCAAGCTCCAGGAGAACATGGACTGTGTCTCATTTACTGTGTGTGTGTGTGTGTGTGTGTGTGTGTGTGTGTGTGTGTGTGACTGGGGATTGAACCCAGGGCCATTCTACCTCTGAGCTACATCTCCAGACCTATTTTTATTTTGAAACAGGATCTTGCTAAGTTGCTGAGGCTTGCTTCGAACTTACGATCCTCCTGTCTCAGTCTTTCAAGTATTGAGATTACAGGAATGCGCCACCACTCCTGGCTCTCATTTACTTTTAATACCTTATTGTGCTTTCAGTTCATTGTGCCAAAATAGTTATTTGATGAATGTTTATTAAGCAAATAGATAAATATAAATTTACACTTTACAAATGTGTGAGCTATGCTGATAGGAAAATCATGGATTTATTAGAAAGATAATACTGTATAGATGAACACACACAAAAAAATCCTGAAGCATTTTTAACTGTCCTTGTTATTCCAGGAAAAATAACCCCCTTTTATCTGAAATTCCTTTTATTATAATATTTGTTTCCAAAGTAATACTGCATCATTGACTCAAGTTTTTGGTTCAATACCCACTGGACTCTACTTGCTTCATGCAGGCTTTCCCATTTCCCCAAATTCTTCCTCTGAACTGCTGATTAAATTGTGCCTCTACTTTGACTGTAACACTTGCCTCTGTTCATTTTCTCTTACTATTTTATGTCTTATATTTATATATATTTTATGCATCTTATTTGCTGTCCTAGAGTGATAGCAACTTAAAAATAGGTTCTACATTTGTTTCATCTTAGAATCCCAGCAGCACTTCACAGCATATACTAGCAATTCACTGAATTGAATGGATAAATAAATCATTAACAATTTAATAAGTGTGTACTCTGTGTACAGAACTGTGTTAGACCCTGAAGAGTAAAAAATCAAAAGAGGGTTCTTGTTCTAAAGGAGCTTATGCTATTTAGGGGAAATGTACTTGTACATAAATATATAACAATAAGCATTTATGGGTTCATAATTTCCAACACTTTTGCTTGTCTTTCTTTATATTTAGAATTTTTTCACTTTCACTTGTTATAGTCCAACTTTTAAAATATTATTTATGCAAATAGTTTCATTTTGGCATGAATTGGATTCAAATTACAATATTATCAAAACCAACCAGGCTTTAAGCCTTCCTGAGACTCAGCAGGAACCTTCTCTCTGGACAGATGCCCCTTGATGCTTATATTTTGTTTCTCCTCAAAAACAAGACAGTTGTATGTCTATGTAACCATGACCAGAGGCAAGCCTACAGAGAGCATCAGGCATAAATTATATAGGTAGTTTATTATTCCTTTGGATTTGCAGGGTAAATTATTCACATGTGACTCTGTGAAGCACACTGAGTGGACTATCTTCCCAGTCTAAATATCCCCATCCCAAGCTGTGAAAGCACTAGCAGTATATTTGGGGGAGAAAGTCTGTGTGGTCATCTTAGGTAATATCTGAGGGCCAGTAAACAGAGAGCTTAAAAGGAATCGATATTATTTTTTTAAGCTTTCCACTTTTTTCTTCTCTTGGTTCTAGATAATTAAATATTTTTAGAGGATACTAAAGCAACAAGAAAAAAAAAAGAAAAAACAGATATGATCTTAGTAACTCCTGTGAGAAGACAAAAAGCAGCAGAGGGAAGGATCCCATCTTCAAAGCTGACCTTCCTGCTCCAGCAGATCTTACCCAGAGCACCTACATATTTCCATTAAAAGGTGCTGCCTTTGGTATCTCAGTCTTCCCTTTTGTCATTATGTAACAGATTTTCAGCTGTATTTAGACTTTTAAAAAAACTATATTTTAGATGAGAGGTGCTTTAAACTACTAAATAGAGTATTGATGTGTGGGCGGGTACTTGTCTCCTTTTTGCACTCTGCAGCTCAATGCCTGAGGCATCTGCAGCTGAACAATGGAAGAGATTTCAAGAGACAAGTCTGTGTGCACCCATGTCAGCTAGCAGTCAGTCTCCCTCCCTCCTGCCCTCCTCTCAGTAAGTGTGTTTATGGGCAACCAAATGTGAGCACACACATGTGCACATGCACACACATGTAAGCATACTGTGCAGGGAAAATGGTCCTACGTATGCATAAATTAAGTTTCCTCAACTCTATTATTCATATTTTTTCATATTTTAATATTTCTGATATTTGCATATGTCACACAAGCAACACACACGTTTAATGTGGTATTGCATCTTATTTTGTCAAAAAGCTATCATAATCTAAGCTAAATTATCTTGCAATTGATGTCATTTTAGAATAAAGATTATAAGCATACATGATTTTCATTTTTCTTGCCTAAAGTTTATTGACTCCAAGATTTCAACTTGGTTTATTCTATTCTGTTCTGTTCCTATCTCTCTTACACATTCATGCATATTCTACTATGTTTCTAAAAGAATGGAAAACAGTAGTCTGCTCCACTTTACATATAAGAACCATCTTTAAAAACATGTAAATAACTTTGTAAATGAATGAAGGAGGTTGCTATCTAGAGCAATGTTATTTTGAATTGTTTCATAAAGTGAGTCTTTTAGGTAAAAGAAAAGAAACTTAAACATATCTCTGCTTTTTAAATATTTCAAGCTACCTATGGCCGGGCATGGTAACTCATGCCTATAATCCCAGTATTTGGGAGGCTTGTCTAGGTTTGAGGCCAGCATGCAGTAACTTAGTGTGACTCTGTTTCAAAATATTTAAAAAAAAACCAGGTCTGGGGTATAGCTCAGAGGTAGAATCTGAGGTCAATCCCTAGTACCTCCCCCCTACCCCCACACACATTCAAGTTACTTAGATTGGATTTCGTAAAATGTCATTGCTTATCTCAGGAGTGCTTCCTAATATGTTTAGTTGATGATTTAGACACAAACTGGGATTTGAGATCTGGGCACATATTAGGCTCATTAATTGTCTTTTGGTTGGAATGGATTTAAATGTTAAAGTGATTTATACATTCCCAGATTATATGCTTCCATACTAAGATAAAAATGTCATTGCTCCATTAGTGATTTTATTTTCTTCTTTAAGATATTTAGTAAGAAAGACTAAAGTCAATTCTTATGGTATTTAATTCCTTTATGAAGGCATTATTTAAATATGTATATTGGACCAGCAAATTTATTTTTTAAAAAAATTGAAGTACTACTTGAGGTCCTTGTGTGTGTGTGTGTGTGTGTGTGTGTGTGTGTGTGTATGAGAGAATTATTAATGCATTCCACACTAATAAAATCTATAAGGGCCAATATATGCAACAAATTCCAAGTTAAGCTTCATGTATTGAATTAAAATCTTGCAATACACAGTGTTCAGCTACATGAAGTCAGTATAGAAGGTTTTTCAACATTTGGAAAAGAAAATTGGTTTAAATATAATATCTCAAAATAGCACAACTTATAACAAGTATATAATTTGCGAAGTAATCGGATAATTAATTGAAAAAATGTTGATCAGTGTATAGAGCTTATCCATCTTTCAAAAAATGGAGCATGTGGCATATGGCAGAATGTAAATGCATTTCTTTTCTGTGGCTTTGAATGTTAATTTTATAGATTATTTTAGTTCATCCAATTTGTGATGGTAAAGATAATTTTAAGTTATAGGGGAATTTTTTGATTTAATGCAAAGTTTATACTTCTTGTCTTTTCAAAGTTAATATAAAGTCTTATGGAATATTTCCTAGTATTTTAGAATATCACCTTTCTTAAATATTTTCTCTCAGTTTTTTTTTCTCTCTTGGTATTTTCCTAATGTACATTGTACTTTAAGAAACACGGTTGTAATCACATCTCAATGCCACTGTGCATTTTACTTCTAATGTAACTTGATTGCCTCAACTTTTATTGTTTATCATTTTCCCTTCTACATACTCTAGGCCTCAACCACAGAATCCCCATTCTTGGACTTTTGTGCTAATCTCTTTGGTGCTGCCACCCTTCTTTCTAAAATGCCTGTGCTCCTCTAATTACCTGAAATCTGCCCTTTTTTTCTTTTGCCTGATCACCCTCTAGTCACCTTCAGTGCCTTACTCCAACACAACCTTTTTTGAAGCAGTATCTCCTTTTTACCAAAATGGAGTTAATTCCACTCTCCTTTGAGCTCCCCTTGCATTTACCCCCCTGTGTTAGAAATCCTTGGTAGTGAGGCTGTCTCCTCCTCCAGATTAACTGCTAGTCAGAGGAGAAGATAAAGAGTAGTTGATATGGCAACTAAAGTTAGAAAAAGAAGTAGGGATTACCTATGTTAAAAGTAAAAGTACCATCCATTTTTTTCTGTAGATGGCATAGTTTTGTTCTTTATAGTGGAGTAAAACTTCATTGTGTGTGTATACCACATTTCCTTTATCTAGTCATCTGTTGATGGACACCCATCTCAGAAAGTCAAGGGTCAAATGTTTTCTCTTATATGTGGAAGCTAGAGAGGAAATAGGAAACAAAAGAGACTTCATGAAAATGAGGAGAGAGATCAATAGACTAGCTGAAGGGGGTTGGGGGGGAGAGAAGAGGGAGGAAAGGTCCTTGAGGAAGGAAACAGATCAAATAATATTATGTCCATAAATGAAGGCATCACTACCATGTATGGGGAAGGAGGAGGGGGTGGCGGGATGGGATTAGGAGGGAACCACACCAAGAGATGTTGTGTGCATGTATGAATGTATCACTTTGAATCTCACTGCTGTGTATAATCATACTGTACCAATTAAATTCTAAAATAAGAAAAAAAAAGAGTAGTTGAAATTTATATTGTCAATTTGGAGCATAGTGCCTGAAATACACTCAACAGTGCAAATTGATTTTGAAAATTTTTGCTTGGGAAAGTTGTAGTCATCCTCAAATTGTAAGGGACACTAGCCAATACTAAAATACTAAGAATAATACGTAATAATGGTAAATGAACATATTTCCTTGTCGTGCTAGCTACCTAGGTTGTTTTCTTCTCTCTAAATTTTTAGGCTTGTATAACTTCATGACTCAGTGATTTAGAAGTATAAATCTTCAGCCTAAGTTTCGGACTGAGAGGCAGGGTAGTCAGGACTCTGACTTTGCCAAGAGTAACCATGGGAAAATTACTTATATTGGCTTTTCTTCTTTGTAAAGTAGGGAAAATAAAAACACCAGCAACAGAGGCTGGTTGTGAGGATCACATGATATAAAAATAGGTAAAGCTCACAGGACAGTGCTATCATTCAACAAACACAATCTATCATTATCATCATCAATGTTTTGGTTTCTCTTTTGAAATTTCTAGCTTTTACCGCATTGGATCCTGAACTCTGCTTTGTATTGAACAAATAATTTAAACAATTAAGTTACCCCCCTTTGGCAGTTGAGATGCCATCTATCCAATTTTTATATTATCAGCACAAGTCAATGTGAGAAAACTTTTGAATTTAATTTAAGATTTATCCTTGATAAGTCACTGGTAGTTTCAGTGTAACCCAATCCAACTAGTTTAACTTGAACTCATTGAGTTATCCTTTAAATGAAACTCACAATTTTGTTCTTACTTTTAAAGTCAAATTTGTGTCCTAAGAAGTGTAAGCATTCTATCTTTTCCTTTTCAGACACCACTATATAACATTTCCCATGTTTTTGCACAAAGACAGCACAGTATTGCAGAGGCCAATACCACTTCCACAAATTGATCTGTATTCTGTTTCCCACACCAGAACCTGTTTTAGTCAGCTTTTTCTTCACTGTGACCAAAATTCCTAACAAGCAAAACTTAGAGGAGGAAAGATTTATTGGTTTGTGATTTTAGAAATTTCAAAGGTTTCAGTCCAGGGTTGGCTGGCTCTAAGGCAGAAACCGCTTGGTGGCAGAGATTTGAGCATAGTGGAGGAAAAGCCGCTCTCACCCCCTAGTGGCCAAGAAGCAAAGGGGGGGTGGCTGGGGACAGATAGAGTCTCTGAGGCCACACCCCCATGACCCACCTCCTCCAGCCATGTCTTCCCTCCAAACCTGGCTCTCTTGCCTAACACATGAGCTTCTCTGGGGGATATTTTATATGCAAACCATAATAGTACCTGCAGAGAAAAGTTTAGGTCAGCAGATGATGTCTAGTCTCCTGATGAGGCCTGAGCTCAGGGAAAGCACAGCTTGCTCCTCCCTACTTGTGGCATCTTGGATCCTACGCTCCTGACACTGATAAAGAACAGATGCCATTGAATCAGCTAAAATTACACAAGTCTAGAAACATACAAAAGTGCTGGGCCCTCCACCCAGTGCCATGAAAGGGCCTGGTGGACTAGCAGAAGCCTGCTCTATAGTACCGGGCCTCTTCCACGTGGCAGTGATTCAGCATATCAATGGCAAAGATGGTGCTGGCGGACCCCTCGGAGGGAGGTCCCGCAGATAGCCCCACCTAACCTCAGGAGGGCTATGATAGGCAGGTACCTCCTTCCGTGCTCACGGACAACAGGTGCCTCTGCCTATGATAGGTTATAGGGGGGTGTAATGACCCAACCCGTCGCGTGCCATTGGGCCACACCCTACTGCCTGGGGGTTCCTTTATGGCTTTTACTTTAAAACTGCCCTGTCTTCCTAAATAAATGAGATTTTGCTCGACATATCTCCCGGCCCGTGGTGTTTTTCGAGCCGTCGACGCTCACTTTTCCCTGTCAGTCCATGCCACTCTTGGGCGGGACCCGAGAGGCTGGTGCCCCGAGCGAGGCAACGCGTGACGAGGCATGGCATGGCGTGCGTGGAGTGCGAGGCGTGGCGTGTGAAACGTGTGAGGTGTGTGAGACGAAACGTGTGAGGAATCTTCCCCCTACTTCAAAAATGCTGACAGGTAGGCGGTCTCTAAAGCAAGCGCACACCCATGAAATATGGGGAAGTCGAATTCTAAACCTGACCCAGCCCTCCAGTCCCTTCGACTCCTTTCTTTTTTTTTTTTTTTTTGTGGTACCGGGGATTGAACGCAGGGGCGTTCTACCTCTGTGCTACACCCCCGGCCCTATTTTTTTATGCTTTATTTTTGAAACCTTTTAAAAAGCCGAGGATTAGATCTTTCTGACTCACAGGCAGCCCAGTCCTGGGAGTGTCTGCTCAAGGTCGCCCCATGGCTCCCTGCTGGTAATCTTTTGGATTGGGAAACCTGGGACAGGGTGGAAACTCTCATAAAAAAAGGCTCAGATAAATCAGGGAGAAATTCCCCCTCTGGGAGTTCTCCCGACCATTTCCGCTCTCAAGGGGTGCTTCCCTCCTCGGCCCCCCAAGGAGACCCATACTGAAAAAACCTCAAAGGCCGGATCTACACCCCCCAGCCTCCTTCCACCCCTGAGCAGCCTAAATCTCAGCCTAAATCCCAGACCCTTTACCCATCCTTGGATCCTTTTGGGGCTGCCCCCTGGCCTGCTAGAGAAAATCCTCCCTCCTCCTCCTTCTCTACAAACCCTTTCTCCACCCCGTCCGCGCCCCCTCCCTATGCCGGGGGCCAGAATACCTCCTAGCCCGTAGACTTATTCCCAGTTAATGTGAACCCTGGGAGAAACCGCTCTGCGGCGTGGTACCCCTGGGAGCCCCATGACCTCAAAGAATTGCGAAAGGCTGTGACTGAGGATGGGCCTAACTCTCCCTGGGCTGACACCCTAATTGAGGGCATGGCCCACCAAGCCTTAGTCCCTCGAGACTGGAGGGACCTGGCCAAAGCTGTCCTTCCAAGATCTTTGTTTTTAAAGTGGACGGCCTACTGTCTAGTCCAGGGGGAAAGAAACCAAAACGCCCAGCCTCCTGTACCGCTGACTTACGGGATGCTCAGTGGAACTGCCGACCAATACTCTACTGGTTTACAACAGGCGGCTATTGCTCCCCCATATCAAGACCAAGTGCGGACGGCCGCGCTGGCCGCCTGGAGAAAATTAGATGATGGACCCCCTGAGCCTCCCATATCAGTCATCACCCAAAAGCCTGGGGAGGATCTGCCTACTTTTATTGAAAGGGTTAACAGTAGCTTAAAAAGGAAGTTCCCATCCGGGTCCCTTCGGGACCGATTTGTTAAAATGTTAGTGTGGGAGGGGATGACACCAGACCACAGGCTCGCCTGTGCAGGATTAAAAAGCCACACTATGGAAAGATGGATAGTGGCAGCCAGGGACGTTGGGTCTATGGGGCATCAACTCCAGGCAATGGCAGCTGCTGTAAAAGAAGGGCAACAAGAAAGCCTGCAAACGCTGGTACAGGCATTGCAACAGGCAAAAATCTCCTCCCCACCCACCTGCTTTAAATGCGGAAAGGAAGGTCATTTTCGCAGGGAATGTCCCTCCCAGGCCATACCCCCCTCTGTTAGGGAAGGAAAGGGGGATGGGCCTCGGACACCTTGCCCAAGATGCAAGAAAGGATTCCATTGGGCCCGGGATTGCCGCTCCAAATACAACCTTAAGGGGGAGCCTTTAAACTCCCTGAGGGGTGGCCCCCAGCCCCGTTAAAAAAGGGGAGGCTCCCTACTCAAATTAACTGGACGGTCCCTATTGTTGTGGGGCTAAGACCGAAAATGACCATCATGATTGGGGACAAGTTATTTAAATGCTTAATAGACACGGGGGCGGACAGGACAGTCATCCGGAAAGAGGAAGCCCCCCCCTCCTGGAAACTAATTCCGGGACCCCCCATACAAGGGGTGGGCAGACAGTCCCCTTCGTGGGTTACTTCGTCCTGGCTTCCCTGGGAGGATCCCAGTGGAAATAGGGGGAAGTCCAGCCCCTGGTGGTCGGCGGGATCACCGCCAACCTTTTGGGACAAGATATTCTAGGAGCCGCTGAGGCCGTGATTACCACGGATAATCGAGCCTTTTATGATGACGTCTTAGATGAGGAGGAGTATCAGCAGCAATATCAGCTCGATGGTCGCTTGAGTAATTACAGAGATGACCCTCATTTTGAGCAGCTTAGACAAAGGAAATCAAACTCCCCTCAGTCAGGCCAACAACGCTTCCAAAATCCCCCCCAATTCTAAAGGCCACTGCTCCTCCCTTTATTATAAAACTCAGGTGGCAGCCCGGGGAGCCCATCTGGGTGGAGCAGTGGCCTCTCCCCAAAATAAAACTTGAACAACTTCATTTCCTAGTAAAACAACAATTACAACTGAGCCATATTCGGCCCTCCACCAGCCCCTGAACTCCCCAGTGTTTGTCATAAAAAAATCAAACGGGTCCTGGAGGAATCTCAATGAACACATGGTTCCCCTCGGAGCCCCCCAGAGGGGGCTGCCGTGGTTACCCT